>OX465581.1:124951578-125044078 GCA_950022655.1 Alentia gelatinosa
CCTCCTCCTCCCCCTCCTCCTCCCCCTCCTCCTCCTCCTCCTCCCCCCCCTCCCCGTCCTCCTCCCCCTACTCCTCCCCCTCCTCCTCATCCTCCTCCTCCCCCTCCTCCTCCTCCCCCTCCTCCTCCTCCTCCTCCTCCTCCTCCCCCTCCTCCTCATCCTCCTCCTCCTCCTCCTCCTCCTCCTCCTCCCCCTCCTCCTCCCCCTCCTCCTCCTCCTCCTCGCCCTCCCCCTCCTCCCCCTCCTCCTCCTCCTCCTCCTCGTCCTCCCCCTCCTCCCCCTCCTGCTCCTCCCCCTCCTCCTCCCCCTCCTCCTCCCCCTCCTCCTCCTCCTCCTCCCCCTCCTCCTCCTCCTCCCCCTCCTCCTCCTCCTCCTCCTCCTCCTCCCCCTCCTCCCCCTCCTCCCCCTCCCCCTCCTCCTCCTCCTCCTCCTCCTCCTGTTCCTCCTCCTCTTCCTACTCCTCCTCCTCCTCCCCCTCCTCCCCCTCCTCCTTCCCCTCCTCCTCCCCCTCCTCCTCCTCCTCCTCTCCCTCTTCCTCCCCCTCCTCCCCCTCCTCCTCCTCCTCCTCCTCTTCCTACTCCTCCCCCTCCTCATCCTTCTCCTCCCCCCTCCTCCTCCTCCTCCTCTTCCTACTCCTCCCCCTCCTCATCCTCCTCCTCCCCCCCCTCCTCCTCCTCCTCCTCCTCCAATATCTCGCAGAGTGGGATTCACACAGAGAGACCAACGTACCTGAGACGGATGTACCTCACACCTTTCCACTTGTCTCAGACAATTCTCAGTTGGTACAAAATTCTCATCACAAAGTGCTTTTAACAGTCTGAAGGAAAAATGGCTAATTTGATTCGTATGGGAGGACACACCGGGTACATAGTCTTAGACATTGTCACATTGACCAATTACCCTGGGACTCAAGTACCCTTGAGGTGAGGAGTGTGACAGACATGTGATCATGCTTGCTGGTCTCCTATTGGCTAGGGCAGGTACATAGACGCAGCCCCTGTACATTTCAAACGTGTTTTAAATCAAAATCTCATCAGATTCTTTATCTGGTTTTGGCTAATTGTCGCAGGGAAAATAATTTGTCTCAGGAAAATGGAACCCAACAATTCAGGCGAGGAGATTGTGTTCCAGTACACATTCTCGGAAGGACGCACACTTGTCACATGAGGAGACTATATGTATGTACCGGCAAATAATTTCAGGAAAATTGTCTCAGACAAACCCTGCTGAAGGTACATGAGTCTCTCCGGGTGAATCCCACTTAACTCAGCCAATGTCTCGCGGATAAACTCTCCCTCCTCCATATGAGCTGCTGACACTCGCTATCCCTGAATCCCGCTCCCCAGGTTCTGATTGGTTTCCATCCATGCAAACATTCCTGTAACCCCCAGCAGGGCTGCCATGCTAACACCCCCCCCCCCCTCCTCTCGCACCCCACTCACCCCCGACCAGGGATCAGGGGAAGAAACTAAAATATCCCCAGGGAAGGGCAGAGATCAGTTCGGGGTTAGGATCCGGGATCCGCCATCTTGTGAATTTCCACTGGCCGGTGTCTCACCTTATCTGCTTAGCTAGGCCACGGCTGAAGCCAAACATTCACCTGGCAACGTATTCTTTAGCATTGAATGACTGAGTGTATGAGCGTAATACGTTTATAATACTAGTGTAAATCATTTTCAGAGAAAGTGCAACGACTGCATCGTATTCTATGGTATTCCAGCTCCAATCTGGTGTGTCATACATGTATATCACCTCAATGATACTTTAGATATACCTTAGATAACACAGGAACACTGAGACTGAATACATAATTATACATTGGCAGGCCTAGATAAAATATGCTTATCTTTTTCCTATTTTAAACCAAGATAGTTATCAACTATGAAGTTTATACAGCCATGACTTGTTAATACAATACTCTAGTTTGTTCCAGCAATTTAATCTGTCAAAAACCAACACTCCTACAATCACACCCACCGTTCACACTTTAGGTGTGATTGCTGTGTGTCTCTATATGAATACCGCCATCCTCGGCCTTGTTTGTCCGAGCGGCCGCGTTACGAGACAGTGGGCCGTTAGGCGGCGCTGAACGGCAACACCTGTATTGTCGCTCATTTTGGTTATCATGTATAAAGTATGCCTCTATTATCGCTCATTTTGGTTATCATATATAAAGTGTGCCTCTATTATCGCTCACTCCGTTATCATGTATGAAGTGAGCCTCTATTATCGCTCATTTTGGTTATCATGTATAAAGTATGCCTATATTATCGCTCATTTTGGTTATCATATATAAAGTGTGCCTCTATTATCGCTCATTGCGTCAATAAACAACTTTTTCAAAAAGAACCAAAAAAAACAGGATTTGTCTCAGACACACACCCTGTGAGGTATATGAATCCCACCTTGTGAATCCCACCTCAGACAAACACCCTGTGAGGTACATGAATCTCGCCGTGTGAATCCCACATTAGACAAACATGATACAGGTACATGAATCTCACCGTGTGAATCCCGCTTTAGACGAACACCCTGTGAGGTACATGAATCTCAGCAGGATTTGTCTCAGACAAACACCCAATGAGGTACATGAATCTCAGCAGGACTTGTCTGAGACAAACAACCTGTGAGGTACATGAATCTCAGCAGGTTTTGTCTCAGACAAACACCCTGTGAGGTACATGAATCTCAGCAGGATTTGTCTCAGACAAACACCCTGTGAGGTTCATAAATCTCAGCAGGATTTGTCTCAGACAAACACCCTGTGAGTTACATGAATCCCACCATGTGAATCCCACTTTAGACACACACCCTGTGAGGTACATGAATCTCACCATGTGAATCCCGCTTTAGACGCACATCCTTTGAGGTACATGAATCTCACCGTGTGAATTCCACTTTAGACAAACACCCTGTGAGGTACATGAATCTCGCCGTGTGAATCCCGCTTTAGACAAACACCCTGTAAGGTATATAAATCTCGCTGTGTGAATCCCGCTTTAGACAAACACCTTGTGAGGTACATGAATCTCACCTTGTGAATTCCTATTTAGACAAACACCTTGTGAGGTACATGAATCTCACCTTGTGAATTCCACTTTAGACACACACCCTGTGAGGTACATGTATGAATCTCAGCAGGATTTGTCCCAGACAAACACCCTGTGAAGTACATGAATCTCAGCAGGATTTGTCTCAGACAAACACCCTGTGAGGTACAGAAATTCAGCAGGATTTGTCTCAGACAAACACCTTGTGATGTACATGAATCTCACTGAGTGAATCCCCCAGTGAGGTACATGGATCTCGCCGTGTGAATCCCCCTGTGTGGTACATGAATCTCACCGTGTGAATCCCACTGTGAGGTACATGAATCTCACCTTGTGAATTCCCCTGTGAGGTACATGAATCTCACCGTGTGAATCCCCCTGTGAGGTACATGAATCTCACTGTGTGAATCCCCCTGTGAGATACATGAATCTCACCGTGTGAATCCCCCTGTGAGGTACATGAATCTCACCGTGTGAATCCCACTGTGAGGTACATGAATCTTACCTTGTGAATTCCCCTGTGAGGTACATGAATCTCACCGTGTGAATCCCCCTGTGAGGTACATGAATCTCACTGTGTGAATCCCCCTGTGAGGTACATGAATCTCACCGTGTGAATCCCCCTGTGAGGTACATAAATCTCACCGTGTGAATCCCACTGTGAGGTACATGAATCTCACCTTGTGAATTCCCCTGTGAGGTACATGAATCTCACCGTGTGAATCCCACTGTGAGGTACATGAATCTCACCTTGTGAATTCCCCTGTGAGGTACATGAATCTCACCGTGTGAATCCCCCTGTGAGGTACATGAATCTCGCTGTGTGAATCCCCCTGTGAGGTACATGAATCTCACCGTATGAATCCCCCTTTGAGGTACATGAATCTCACCGTGTGAATACCGCTGTGAGGTAGGTACATGGATCTCACCGTGTTAATCCCCCTGTGAGGTACATTAATCTCACCGTGAGAATCCCACTTTAGACAAACACACTGTGAGGTACATGAATCTCACCGTGTGAATCTCACTTTAGATAAACACCCTGTGAGGTACACGAATCTCACCGTGTGAATCTCGCTGTGAGGTACGTGAATCCCACTATGTGAATTCCCCTGTGAGGTACATGAATCTCACCGTGTGAATCTCACTTTAGACAAACACCCTGTGAGGTACATGAATCTCAACGTGTGAATCTCGCTGTGAGGTACGTGAATCCCACTGTGTGAATTCCCCTGTGAGGAACATGAATCTCACCATGTGAATCTCACTTTAGACAAACATTCTGTGAGGTACATGAATCTCACCGTGTGAATCTCACTTTAGACAAACACCCAGTGAGGTACATGAATCTCACCGTGTGAATCCCCTGTGAGGTACATGAATCTCACCGTGTGAATCCCGCTGTGAGGTATATGAATCTCACCGTGGGAATCCCCCTGTGAGATACATGAATCTCACCGTGTGAATCCCCCTGTGAGATACATGAATCTCACCGTGTGAATCCCGCTGTAGAGGGTAGATTGATCTCACTGTGTGAATCCCGCTATGAGGTACATGAATCTCACCGTGTGAATCCCCCTGTGTGGTACATGAATCTCACCGTGTGAATCCCCCTGTGTGGTACATGAATCTTACCGTGTGAATCCCCCTGTGAGGTACATGAATCTCACCGTGTGAATCCCCTGTGAGGTACATGAATCTCACCGTGTGAATCCCGCTGTGAGGTATATGAATCTCACCGTGGGAATCCCCCTGTGAGATACATGAATCTCACCGTGTGAATCCCCCTGTGAGATACATGAATCTCACCGTGTGAATCCCGCTGTAGAGGGTAGATTGATCTCACTGTGTGAATCCCGCTATGAGGTACATGAATCTCACCGTGTGAATCCCCCTGTGTGGTACATGAATCTCACCGTGTGAATCCCCCTGTGTGGTACATGAATCTTACCGTGTGAATCCCCCTGTGAGGTACATGAATCTCACCGTGTGAATCCCCTGTGAGGTACATGAATCTCGTCATGTGAATCCCGCTGTGAGGTACATGAATCTCACCGTGTGAATCCCCCTGTGTGGTACATGAATCTCACCGTGTGAATCCCCCCTGTGAGGTACATGAATCTCACCGTGTGAATCCCCCTGTGAGGTACATGAATCTCACCGTGTGAATCCCCCTGTGTGGTACATGAATCTCACCGTGTGAATCCCCCCTGTGAGGTACATGAATCTCACCGTGTGAATCCCCCTGTGAGGTACATGAATCTCACCGTTTGAATCCCCCCGTGAGATACATGAATCTCACCGTGTGAATCCCCCTGTGAGATACATGAATCTCGACGTGTGAATCCCGCTGTGAGGTACATGAATCTCACCGTGTGAATCCCCCTGTGAGGTACATGAATCTCACCGTTTGAATCCCCCCGTGAGATACATGAATCTCACCGTGTGAATCCCCCCGTGAGATACATGAATCTCGACGTGTGAATCCCGCTGTGAGGTACATGAATCTCACCGTGTGAATCCCCCTGTGAGGTACATGAATCTCACCGTGTGAATCCCCCCGTGAGATGCATGAATCTCGCCGTGTGAATCCCCCTGTACAGGGTAGATTGATGGGTCTGGGCAGGCTGAGGCCGTTTGGCCGAGTCCTCTGCCAGCTGTCAGACATCAAACCCACTGCAGTGAGATAATCGAGAGTTCTCCTTGTCTGCCAACAACTCCATGGACGGAGGGCGCCCCGCATCCCTCACCTCACCCAGGTCCATGCCCTGACAGCAGTGGCCCAGCATTATAATATGGACAGGAATTACGTAATATAGGGTTGTTTTTTTTTTTATTTTGCTGACTTAGATTACTGTACGACCTCATGTGATGCTAAAACCAGGCAAGGAACACTCACTGTACTATGTTATATTCACATCCCATTTCATCCCATTGCTTATCTTTGTTGACTTGCTAGAGTCCTTATAAAGTTGTGCAGGTTTTGTAGCAGTATATGTAAGTATAATGAATCTGTTGCGGCATATAAAACCTGCTACGATAGCAGACTGCTGATGTAAATAGAATTAAAAATAGAAATACGGAAACTGGCGTACTGTCTTCGTACGTCAAAAATATGCGGTGAAATTATTGGTCTCATACATCCCGATAAATACGGAAATTTTCGTACTTCAAAAAATATGCTGTGAAATTATTAACACATTCACATACATCCCGATGATGTAGGCAGAGGGATGTATGTGATCAATAATTTTACCAAGTATTTTGACGTACGAAGACAGCCAGCCTGTTTTCGTATTATTATATACCTAAAAATGGCGAAATTTTACCTCGTCACGTGACCACATACTCCGAACGTCACAGTGTGGCGTACGGGTATAAATACGCCATTTGTAGGAGCGGGTAGTAACAACAGCCACAATGATACATACACAATATTACCATGATTTCGATCTGAGTGGCCGTATTCTCCGAGTAGTTGACGCGTAGTAATACTCAGAGCGATAGCGAGGTGTAATGCGTAGCGTCAACTACGAGGAGAATACGGCCACTCAGATCCAAATCATGGTTATATTGTATTTATTACTCACTTATTTTTAGATTTAAGCAATAAATATGATCGTTAGAAAACTTTTCAATATAGTTTAGAAGTTAAGTTTGGGACTACTTTCATCATAATGGGACTACTTTCATCTCAAAAATCCGTATCCTCCTAGGAGGGTACGCAGCTCCGTATCCTACTCAGTAGCGATCTGTAAGCTACATAGGCTTAGTATGGAGACTCCGTATCAGGTGGGTAATAAATATATACAGGTACACAGAGCCTATTGAGGTATCCCATAATTCAGTGTGTTTACAGGTTCCGGTGTTCGCTGATTGCCGTCGTTGTATGGGGATAGACCCTTGACCCGTAACCCGCAATTATTGCAGTTTGACGTTATTTCTAAATCTTCAAATTGGAAATCTGATGCCAGAAAGTTGTTTCTACATACATATTTCAAATTATGTTTTGTTGACGTGCAATCAGCTTCTAGCGACTGCTGGTATATCATATTTCAAATTATATTCAGTTTCTCCTGTTCTAAATCAGAAAATGATTGTTCATCGGAAGACAGGGGGCCGAGGTGCGGCCAGCCAGTCGGGAGTGGATCCTGGGCCCTGTTTTTCAGTCACGACATAATCGGCCAACGATTCCTTAAGACATCTCTGCGATTGGAAGACTGTTTGGAAGACACAAAATGGCGGCTGTGCTATAGACACGGTCTCAGTGCAGCGCGCTCGATCGCCGCTAAAAGTGTCTCAAGTCTAGAACTGTCTCAGGCTCTATCAAAGCTCACTGTGTGTATATAGAGGATTTCCCGTGCTTCCCATACGAATCTAGAAATGAAATTTTAACACGAGGGAGACATATAACTTATAATCGTACCAAATATGAAGAAGATGGGCCATACCGTTTCGAAGATATCGGCGTTTGAACTTCGTCATAGCAAACGTCTGCTCTGGCCATTGCACCCTCCCACCTCCAGTGAACTCGAGGTCACTGCATAAATTAGAGTCACGTGAGCGTAGGGGTACACTGGCCACCAGAGCAGAGATTGCTATGACGAACTCCAAACGCCGATATCTTCGGAACGGTGTGGCCAATTTTCTTCATATTTGGTACGATTATAGGTTATATGTATACCTTACTCGTGTTAAAATTTCATTGCTTAATTCTTATGGGAAGTGAAGTTGCGCATTCTGTACGACATGTCCATAGATGTCTTAGGTCTAAGACACTTTGGAAGACATTTGGAACCACGTGACCCTAAAGATGTCTTATCTATAGTACATCTGACTGCAGCCTAAGTGCTCTTAATGGACAATCGTTGGCCGATCCCCAAAGATGTCTTATCTATAGTACACTGACAGCTGTAAGATATCTTACAAAGAGGATATTGTGACTGAAAAACAGGGCCCTGTACTTACCGGAGGCGATATTAGGGAGTTTAGTAACCTCTGGAGGGTCTATGCCCAGACGTGGCCCAACATTATGATATATACAGGAATTACGTAATGATAGATAAATAAACAAACAAACAAACAAAAAAATCCATGAAGGCCCCTAGTTTATCATGTCTCTTAAAAAGTAAAACGAAAATTTAAAATTTATCTAATTCATCTTCCAATACAACAGTAGTCCCAGATAAACTCTTTGTAGTTCCATCGCATTTCTATTTAGCTTCAAATTCTGAAACAACACCTCTCTGTTTTACGTCCTATGTTAAAATTCATGTATTTATTAAAAATGAATATTCATAATTCAAAGAGACAAACTGTAAGAAATAACCAAAATAAACTAATCAAAAGATAAGCAAAATGAATTATGATGATGATGATAATGATAACAATAATAATTTAAAAGAAATCGAAAACGTAATGCAGTTGTATCTTTCAGAATCCTGACCTTATTTCCTGAACCACAGCCACCTTCCTTATCCTTTTCCCCGATACCCGACGCATATTTCACCGAGACTCATATGGATCTGGAAGCCTATAAAAGACAAAAACAGCCATAAAAAGGAGGAAAGAAGGGGGACGAAAGGAGGCCAGCAATCAGGAGTTTAAATTGGAACTCAAGAAGCCGTACAGTCATATCAGATAGAGGTGAAATCGAATCTCCCCGATGATAGCCGATTCTCACCGACGATAGCCGAATCCGGCCGACGGGAGGCGAGACAAAGCCTTTCAAGTTGGTTAAATAAGTTTCCAAGAATGGCTGGGCTGAGTGGGAGTAGAAAAAAGGGTGATTGTGATGTGCATTGAGTGTAAACACGTGACCTGTGAGTCAGGGAGAGGTCTAATCTCCCCCGTTATCGCTCAGTGTATATCGAGTTGCCCGGATGGAGGTTCACAATCTCGCCAGAAATCTCCGCTAAGTGTACGTGTTTTATGTTACTAGTCATTGGTTTTATTTATTTATTTGTCTTTGAGTATACGAGGTATTTTATTTATTTGTTTGTCTATGAGTACTCAAGGTATTTTACGTATTTATTTGTCTGTGTGAATTCAAGGTGCTTCACTTATTTATTTGTCTATAAGTATTCAAGTTATTTCACCTATTTATTTGTCTATGACTATTCAACATATTTTACTTATTTGTTTGTCTATGAGTATTCAAGGTATTTTATCTATTTATTTGTCAATGGGTATTCAAGGTATTTTATTTATTTGTTTGTCCATGAATATTCAAGGTATTTTATTCATTTGTCTGTGAGTAATCCAGGTATTTACTTATTTGTTTGCCCGTCTGTATTTACGGTATTTTGCTTTTTTATTTGTCTGTGTGAATTGAAGGTACTCCACTTATTTATTTGTCTATGAGTATTCAAGGTATTTTATTTATTTATTTGTCTATGAGTATTCAAGAAGAATGCACTCAATGGAAAGGAAATGTAGGCTTTACTGAACATGGTACATATCAGTCCTATAATTATTTACCTTTAGAATACCGATTACTTCCCTCCCGAAAAACCGTTCCCTTATGTCCCGGAAGCGGGGTTTTACTGTATATACATATATATCCATATACAGATATATACATAAGTATATATATACATATATTATATATATACTATATATACATACAGATATATATAAATATAATATGAATTCGTCGATTCATATTTGGCTAAGATTCCCACTCTCCCCCCAGATCCTTCGCGGCGCTAGCGCTGGCTTAGTCTCTGCCCCAACCCAGTGACGTCATACACTGGTTCTCAGGCTATCAACTAAGGACTAGGGAACCAGCCAACATTTCGGATTCAAAACAAGGCAACTGTCAAAAGTTATACAAGTCAAACAACTCACATATCATGAGTATAGAATATGGGAATTGTTAAAGGAGCTTCACAGACTATCTGGTTGTTTCTTTTTCATACTTAATCCATTTTCTAATGGGAATCCACAGTTGATTAGACTGCCCCTTCAGAGGAGCACATGTCATTGTTGACAAAACAAAGCCCTGCAACACATGAGGTGCTTTCCACTGTAGAAAGTAATCCCAGAGACTGTGTCTGGTTTGAATTAGATAATAACAGGAATGAGAGTATTTTATTTACCATAAAGATATGTTCATCTCTATTTACAAGTGGGACACAAAATACCCTCAAAAAGCCCTCAGAATTTTGGATTTTTTAAAAACTGGCATATGGGCCAGATTTGAGCCCAAACAGGCAGGTTGGGGCAGAGATACAAAGCGACCACAGGAAGTAGAGCGCAGGATATCTGCTGGGAGAGTGTAAGATTCCTAACTACTGTAGTGCCCTCTAGCGTGTGAACGGGAAACCATCATTATCTAGTGGTAAACATATTGTATGACACCGGTGTTTGAGGTGGTCATCAGCGATCAGAACTCTTTGGATTGACACCAGCGAAAGTTGGGATCTCATTGGTTTCTCACGAGAAAGGTAGATTAGAAAACTACAATATTAAACATTGATTTCGGCATGGCTCGAAATGAATCATAAGAGAAGTTTGTCTGAGTATAGTCCTACAAAAAATAAGAACAGATTCGAGTTTTTCACTACACGAGAATCTCACTCCAGTGGGTCTTCAATCTCAAACCCTAGATCGGGTCCACTCTGTCCCTATGTACGGGAGCAACTTCAAGCGGATTCGACGAAATTCTAACGTTTTATATATGGTAGGTAATCAGTGGCGGTGCCCGTGCCGTGTCGGGGCGGGTCAGGGCGGGTCGGGGCGGGACTCTGACAGCAGGTCCGCATCTCTGACTATTGTGACAGGCCGACCACCTCCACCCTCCTCCCCGCCCTCACCACGACTCTACCCCGCCCCGATAACAAACTACCGCCCTGCCCGCCGTGAACGGGTCCCACACCCGGCCACACAGACGGCAAGTATTACCCGGCAGAGACAGAGAAGGAGAAACCAACAAGTTTTGGTCAAAGTCGTCATTCTTCACGATTTTGATGTGGAGTGATATGAACGAGGTGACAGCCGAGTGAATATCACATATCATTCATACGAGTTGGAGACTTCTTTGACCAAAACGAGTTGGTTTCTGTATTTATCTAACCCCGGTACACACTAAAAGAATGGGCGATGCACAGGATATAAACCGTGGAGAATGGACTGCAATACTCGTAGGGGCATGGAGAATGAGTTCCCAATGTTAAGCCTATGGACATTTATTCCAGGGTGAGATAAAGAGACAGACAGACAGACAGAGAAAAGGAGACAGAGACAGAGACAGACAGACAGACAGACGGTAGGCATTAGCTGTCTCAGTGTGACCGTTATTAGAGACAGGGACTGAGACAGAGAGTGAGACAGAGACTGAAGAACAGATTGTAAGCCACTTCACAGAGAGACAGAGACAGAGAAAGAGACAGAGACAGTCAGAGACAGAGAGAGGGAGACAGAGAGAGGGAGACAGAGAGACACAAACAAACAGAGAAATAGCGAAACTATTTCAATAAAGAGGGACAGAGAGACAAAGACAGAGGGTGGATAGAGAGAAGGACAGAGAAAAAGAGACAGAGACAGAGGATGGGAAAAGAGATGGACAGAGAAAGAGAGACAGAGGATGGAAAGGGGGAAAGAGAGACAGAAACAGAGGGTTGAAAGAGAGAGACAGGGAAAGGGAGAGATAGGGAGAGAGGGTGGTGAGAGAGGAGGACAGAGAGAGACAGACAGAGGAAGAATGAGAAAGAGAGAGGTAGGAAACAAACTAAGGAGAGGATAAAAGACAGACAGAAACACAGTAGGAAAAGCAGAGAGGTTGAAAGAGAGTTATATGGAACATGATCAAGAATCATATAAATAAACAATACTCCATCCAAACGAGTGGAGTATTGTTCATTTCATGATTCGCGTACGGTTCTGGATTTACATCACCCATTTCACAGACATTTAAAAAGCATCAGAATATAAGAATAGTTAAAATCACTTATGGAAATCCAGTTAGGAACATATAAATCTCCATATTGATGTCTTGTTTACTTTCTCAATTCCTCGCTCATGACGTCATCTCACATCACTCCGCCACGATCGTTGCATATAAATTTCTAGTGTTATTCCTAAGGCCGAACATGTTCCAGGGGTGAGACAATGAGTGTTGAGAGTTTGAGTATCATGAGCTATCCTAAAGCGAGGCCAGCTCTAAGCCTCTTACAATAGTCAGTAAATCAGCATGCGATACTGCCATTAGTATTCTTAATCTTTTATTCTTATCTTAGACTCTTTCTATTGTAGACTTTTGGAGGTCATTCTCTGCGGGTATCACGAGGTTTCACATTGTTAAGAAAGGGTAAGAAATAAAAGACTGAGATTTATCTGAGTCTTATTCAGTAAAAAAAACAACCACAGCACACCAGGGCTCTGCTTACCACAGACCACACGCATGCGGCCTTTTGTCCTTTGTACAACAACAACTAAATTACATTCTCAATCTTGGTGAACTCTCCAGTCACATTCTTTGTGTGTGATGACTCACTCTCCTCCCCGTCTCACGGACGTACGACTTTATCAGCGGAGGATTATTACTCCAAGCCGCCCTTCGGACCAGATTACCGGATTCCAGCATCCAGGACACTCTCCTAGCAGATATTCTGCGCTCTACTTCCTGCCGCCGCTTGTATCTCTGCACCGACCTGCCTGTTTGGGACAGAATCTGTCCCATCTGCCGGTTTTCAAATATCCTAAATTCTTAGTACTTTGGGCAGTATTTTGTGCTCGACATTTGTTTGTCTTTTTAATTGCTTATTTGTCATAATTCAACATTGTGGTTAGTTTTAAATTATGGCCATATATGTATATAAAGATGTATATATTAGATGGTAGATTATTTACACTGATTTCTTATTATTTTTATGTCAAATCAGACATAGTATTAGGGATTACTTTCTTCAGTGGGAAGCACCTCATGCAGGGTTCAGTTTTTTAACATGACACATGTGTTCAATCAAAATGGGCAGTCTAATCAATCGGGATTAGCATTGTAAAGTAATTTAAATCTGATTAAGAATCAGCTGAATTGTCTGCGAAGCTCCTTTAGCAATTCCCATATTTCCCAACTCATGATATATGAGTTGTTTTATAACTTTTAAAAGTTGCCTTGTTTTAATAGATAATTACCCGAGGTACTTACCTAGTACTGAAGGGGAATTGATGTTCCTACGAGCCTAGGGCTATGATGTAGCCCCAGGATAACAGGGACCCACCTTCCTTCCCCAAATCGCCTCCCAAGAGAAAATTATCTCAGAATTCTTAGAAATGCTGCTGATTTCTGTCACTTTCCCAATAATAATAATTTATTTTCATAACAGTATTCTTGCTCTGACGTACTGACTAATCATACAGTTCATCTTAGTTCATCTTCCCTGTATTCTGGGGCGACAGAAAGTAGTCCGTAGTGAGTAGGAATCTGAAATCTATAGTGGATACCCGGGGAACCAGATTTGTGTCGGGGCAGAGATTAGTAACCGCTAGCACCACGAAAGATCTGCTTGGAGAGTACATCCAGGCACCGGGAAATGACTTCCCCAGGAAGAGGATACGCGTTTGAGTAGGATGTCACTCACACTGGGTTAAGCCACCACTTTGTCCAAGCGTCATGCTTAATGACGAACACACATATATCTTTACTGCACAGTCGGACCGCCATAACCCAACCCAACCCTCAGTTTGATATCGGTTAATTCCCTACAGGAACCACTCGACCTTCCGTAACACCCACCAGCTCTCAGAGGTCATACAGGGCAGATGCCAAGGTCAAGGTCAGCTCAAGGTCACGCCTCAGGGTCATCCGGGAGATGAGTGGACGCTGGTGGCGGCACCTAGCGGTAGAAGTTCACATAATCTCCCTGCCGCAGCTGATTCCCAGAGGATCTGCTTTGTATTGGTGAACTTTTCTGCTGGTTCCAGCATCTCAAGATGTTGTTGATATTTTTTTGTTTTTGATTTAGAAATGTATAGTGACAGCGTCGGCTAAATATTGAAGATGTTCATTCATATATTGACTTATTTGGTTTTCATTTATAATTGTACCGTTCGTGTATTATAACGCGTGAACCTCTAATGTTTTACGACTAATTGAAAAAAAACTATTGTTTATTGTCTATCTTTTGGTGATTTAGCCTATATCTAATATTCCAGTGGTATGGAAATATATGTATTTATTATCCACCTAATAAAACGTGTCCATAGAAAACACATGAGGAGCGTGTATCACCATAACCGGAGCATACAGATATGCTGTATGCTCCAGGTTTGCAA
Organism: Alentia gelatinosa; assembly: GCA_950022655.1. NCBI lineage: Eukaryota > Metazoa > Annelida > Polychaeta > Phyllodocida > Polynoidae > Alentia > Alentia gelatinosa. The sequence continues at coordinate 124,965,906 of OX465581.1, forward strand.
TAAACGGCGCTTACGGAAATAGTGCGTAGTGAAAAAATAGTGCGTACCTAGATGAACTAATATCATCAGAACGCCACTTTTCAGGAAAAGGTGGATGATATAAATACAATATAGACTGGTTTCAGAAAAAAGCATCTGTATGCTCCTCGGAGTTGACTATATGCATACGGCCGTGTGTATCTGGAACCAGTCAATATTGTGTATATATTACTGTATTCTGATAGATTCTAAACCTTTGCTGTTCTGTGAAATACCAACCAGGCCTGGTGCTAGGTTTTCTAAACAAAAGAAATGGAAGTAAATTGTCAGTAATGGGAAAAGCATTCTTCCTGTTTTTCATTATCCTCTCCCATCCCCATGTACCTATCACTTACATCTCCGCATTACTACTCTCATAGCCACATACACCTATTACCCACCTAAATGTCAAGTGTAGTTCTTTAATCTAGAGTAATCAAGCCTGTCTTCCTTGTGGTAAAATACATTACAAGTGTGGACAAAAATCTCTAGGTATTATCACATAGCCAACAAACACCGGTTCATCTTAGTGCAGGTTTTTTTAATTTTTTATAAATTGGATTTCAACATGTATGTTTAGGTATCGATACAACTTATTATGCCTTCAGATGTACCCAATTGATTTTTCTAGACTTGAAGTGTATTTACAGAGTAATAATGTATAGCAGTTGCTATGGTTACAATATGGTTATAGTTATGGTTACAACAAACGTGTACATTTGGTCCATTTCTGCTTCCTCGAGTGTTACATAGTATGTATTTTTCTTATATTTTACTACTTTTTAAGAATCTGGACATGAATTTTATAATTTTGTAAGGGTTAACATATAATTCTTAATATATAATTATTAGTTCATGATATAAATATGTATGTATATATATATATATATATATATATATATATATATATATATATATATATATATATATATATATATATTATGATATAGGAGTAATTAAAAAATTAAATAAACAAAATTATATAATGTTTCAAATTCCATGTCAGACTGAATGTGAGATAATTAAACACATCTTGTTTTACAATTGAAGGTGTTGGACGGGAGGGCAAGATAATGACTCATCGACTGGAGGTGTTAGTGACTGTGAAAAAGGGACTCAGACAGGGTCAGAGGGTAATGGAGACTCGTCGACATGGTGATATGTTCAACGATAAAATGTGGCTACAGATCTAGAACAGGGGGAAAGGTCAAGTGAGTGTAACAGGTTTCAGGGGGAGGTGCCATTTTATTTAATTATTTGCGGTAATTATATTCTCATTTTAATATGATACTGATAAGGCCACTCTAAGACGAGGAAGGTGTAAGTGAGTCAGATCATTGTGTTTTGTCAGGTGTGTTTTTTCTCCACTGAGAACACAAGAAACAATAAAGCTCAATACTATGGAGAAACCAAACAAGAGTTAGTCGTGTTGTTGTTCATCGCACACGGCAAGATCGAGGTGAAGCCGAGAGCAGTAATACGCAATCTTGCCGGAGTGCGATGAACAATAACACAACTAACTCGAGTTTGGTTCAGATTTTATCCTACCCCGCCCGTCTAAATTACTTCTACATTAACAAATTTGTCATTTGTCAAGTGTATCCCACTAGAGCGATATTTTTCTTTTTTCTGAACTCCAGATCAAATACAGTAACCCAATCTTAAGCCTATGGAGTTTTTATTAGGGGTAAGATAAACATCTACCAATTTCGGAACATTCATGTACCTTTGTCGGCCACAAACGGACGGTAATTTGTCTCAGGCGAGGCATCCTAACGGAGTCGGCCGTAGTCGGTAGATGTAGGACAGCTAGGCAAGGGTGAGCCACCGATTAGTGAACCACCTCCTTCAGATGTCCTTTTGTCACCGACAAGTTGTGGTTTCTATGTTCCAAAATCAGTGGCGAAAAGTTTATCAACACGTTGATATATCTAGTCGCCGACTGTTCCAAAAATCCTAACTCTGTTGGCCGGGAGTACATAATCATATATCTGTCGTAGACTGATTTGCTTAGGACAAACACCCACTACCCCCTCTCTTGGAGGGCCGCCCGCCGAGCGAGGGGTTATGTAGTTTAACTGCGACAAGTTCACTGATTTTGAAACTAATCTTTCATCCCTGAATTGGTAGATGGGTATCGGGCTTTAGACATACACACGACAACATATCACATGACAACCCGGCACAATGGGATACGACGTGACACGACGTGACACGATGCAACACGATAATTTGGTGAGTTATTTCATCAATAATCAATGTTATACGGGGTGAGGCAAAATCAGAAACCCTCTCATGAAAATAACTTGGTCTGCACTCCACCTCGTTTGACCGCTACGTATCCTTCACTCAGCTTCCCTTCGTGAATTACTCCGCGGTCAAACTCGGTGGAATATGGACAAAGTTATCTTCATCTCGTGAGTTTCCCTCTAGGTACCTTTATCTGTATTTGTAGTATCTGTATCTGTATCTATTGTATCTGTAGGCCCAGCTGCCACTGTAATAGATGAACCTGCCAACTTTTGAAATGTAGTCATTGTATCTACCTTCTCATATTCATTCTTAACTCTTTCAGTCCGAGCAATGCCTGGAGGCATTCCCACCCAGGGGACGAGGAATGCCTCCAGGCATTGTTTAAAACTGTATTTATGTTTATGTGTCATCATCACAAACGTTATGTTTTATGAGAAATAATGAATAGATTTACACCATTTTTTCACAATTAATAAAAAATACCATGTTCATCATTATTCTCTGTGGGTATTCGATAAGTAACTATAGTAACTGGTATCTAGAGGTTGCTAAGTGACACCCATACGACAAACAGACACCATACGGCGATAGTCTCGTCCCCTTGGGGTTTATAGAGGTATTATGCCTCGTCCTATAGTGCCTGTGCTCTCCAATCAGGCTCGGACAGAAAGATTTAAAGCACTGTGGACTACACGTGCTTTAATAAATACAGTAGAACCCCTCGTAAGCGCTCACCCTTCTTTCCGGGCCAAAGTGTCCGCTTATGCGGGGTGACCGCTTACACGGGGTTGAAATAAACATCTATTAGAGGGAACCGTTCCGAGCAAAGGTGTCCGTTAACGCGGGGTGTCAGCTTATGCAGGGTGTCCGTTAGGTGGGGTTCTACTGTAGTTCTACTAGGTAAATATTTGTTAATTTAACCTTAGTACCACTCATACTACTAGCTATGAGCTTCTTGTAACTGTAAAGACAGAGGGACCGGACGGAAGAACGGCCACATGCAAAGATCAGCATTACCCTAATACCATTTATTTAAAAACAATCCCCAGAAAAACACTGTACCTTAATTACGTAGCAGGACAATGAGGGAGCCAGGTATGGCTTAATTGAAGTCAGTCGCTCAGTGTTAAAGCCTGATGCCCATCTACCGATTCAGGGTTGAGCGATTAGTTTGCAAATCATATAGGAGTCGGTGAACTTGTCGCAGGCAAATTACGTAACTCTTCGCTTGATCTGCGGACATTGAGGAGATGGGGTGGTGGATATTAGTCCTAAGCAAATCGGTCTACTAATCGGTGGCTCACCCTTGCCTAGCTGTCCTACATCTACCGACTACGGCCGACTCCGTTAGGATGCCTTCGCTGAGACAAATCACCGTCCGTTTGTCGCCGACAAAGGTACATGAATATTCCGAAATCGGTAGATGGGCATTGGGCTTAACCACCACCGAGAGAGTACGGCAGTTTGTACAATGAGAACCCAAACTGATCCGTCTTTAAGGAGAGGCTTGAAGCAAGTGCCTGCTGACCTGTCATAGATCTGACCCCTGTTTCAGTAGTTTCGGGACATTAGACCTAGACAGACATCAACAGCGGCAACAACAGTGCAAGCAACAGCGGAAAAAATATTGTTAGGTTTCAAAACGCATGTCACAGTTGACGTCAAATATCAGCAGATCAGAGCGGCCAATTTTCTTTATATTTGGAGCGATTATAAGTTATATGTATCCCTCACTCCTGTCAAAGTTGTCTAAAACTTTTGAAACCGGACACACCATGTTTGGGGTCTGTCTTGTCCTAAGTGCCGCAACTTGTGTTGATCTGTCCGTATGGTGTCACAGACGCCATCTAGACATGTCACGAAACTACTGAAAAAGGTCCCTGGGCTTTTATACGAGGCAGGTTACATAATCTACTAACCTGTTGAGGACCTGTTACCCGTTCAATAATCTTATCAAGAAACGTCACAAAATTTCATACAATTGTTTATATGGCATGAGTTGTATTCGCGGAATGATATCACGAAGCGGAGTTGAGTGATATCTGTAGCAGAAGACATCGAACGCCATGTAAACAATTGTATGAAATTAAGTGACATTTAGATTTTATCCGACCCGGTAACATGTTTTTAACTTCATATTTCACCTGTGGCATATAGATTTTATATGGCATAACCGTGGCATACAGTCACTCCATGTTAAATCTATGGAGATTTATATCAGGGGTAGGATAAAGGATCGTACATGTAAATCCTTTTCTGTATGCCATAGAGACCTAGGGACGATGTAGGTCAACTTTATTCAACACTTATGGACGACCATATGGACTGCTAAGACTCTCATAACGAACATACTTAAATATTTAAAAAAAATAAGTCTAGGAAGAGTTACAGCAAAGGGTGTTTATGCACGATCCTAGATTATTAAACCGGCCCCTGACCTTTTATACTAGGGGCAAATTGAATGTTCATCATTGATGAATGAGCGTGCAATTATGAATGAATAACAATAAAAGGTTTGGGTTACATTTAGTCCACGGAAAGCTTTCTATAACTCACTTGCAGCCAGTCAACTTTCCATTTCTGCAACTGCCTTAGTCGAGGATTCAAACATATCAAGTACCAGTAGGTCAATGAGGTGATTGGTCATGGTCAGTTGGACATGCCTCTAAAACCCTGAGACACTGGCACCCTGCTCCTTTCCCACTATCATAGTGAATAGCATGCATTCAGTCTATGGATAGTTTTTAGAGCGTGCTTGCACGCGCTAAATACATCATCTAGAGTTTAGAGTGGTCCCATTGAACTTTCAGTGTGCTTCCAGAAAACTATCCCTTTACTATCTGCATGATGTTCACTGTGATAGTAAGAACAGAGCAGGGAGCCAGTGTCTCAGGGTCTTAGAGCCATGCCCTGTTGACCATGACCAATCACTGGAAACCAAAATACCTCAACACCCACTTGTGCTTGATCTGTTGAGATCCTAGTTAGTCAGTTGCAGAAATAGCTGGTTGACTGGGTGCAAGTGGGCTAGAGAAAACTGTCCATAGACTGGATCTAATCCAAACCTTTTAATTATTATTCATCTATAATTGCACGCTCATTCATCTATGATGAACATACTATTTGCTCCTAGTCTTGAAGCACGCTGAAAGTCTATATGTGATCATTCTAACCTTTAGGCAATGTATATATAAAGTGTGCAGGCACGTTCTAACAAGGCAGGTTACGTAATCCGGGACAAACCCGTAGCATATCTGTGCATGGGTTCGGCCAAACTACACATATTCTTCCAGATTTGAATTTTCTACCATTTCTTACAAGAGAACTATCCCCGCTGCAGTCAAAATTGTTTGCAGTAAGATACTGCCTGACGCCACAGGCGGAACGCAGTATGAAATCGACGACTGGCCGAGAACGAGAACCATTTCGTCTACAGTAAGGATGTTTGCTTATTATTATAACCTTTAATGGGTGAAAAAACGCCATTTTAATGACATACAAAGTCGCAGTCACAGCGGGCACGAACATTATTATTACTGCACCCCTAGCAGCGGGCAGTATTTAATAGACATTCGGCAAAGGTATATAATAATATGTAATAATTCGCAACTCATATAAATATACAAATTTATCCATTTCATATCTGCCTTCCAGCTAAACAAATCCTAAGAACTCATACTCTGACACAAAATCGAAATGAATAGTCTGTATACAGAAAATATAATATGACATGACACAAAATAGCGGTTTCTGATACCAATACACCTCCCTTCTCTCCCCACACACGCTCACCGTGATAGGAAGGTTGTGGCTATGTTTGAGATGAATTACTCTTGGAGATACCCAACTCCCTTGACCGATCTACTTTCTAAAAACTGCCAGTTTCCATCGGGTGTTACCCACCTCGCCATACACGCTACTCCCACCCCGACCAATTCATCCCAACAGCTTTCTGCTTAGAGGCCCCACTCCTCAGAGCCCAGCTGAGGTAGGTTTTTTTATATATTATGTTTTTTTTTATTTTACTGACTGGGGTTCGGAGTGGGAATTCCTGAACACATGAATCATTGCAAACCGCATCACACCCCATCGCCCTCCGCCACGCCTATAGACCCGAAACATCGCCCAACAAGCGTGGGGCTAGGTGGTATTTTACTTTTTTCTTGAGTAGCAGTATTTATTGACATAAAGAAAATATCCAAGTTTAATGAGATATCATGATAATATTTCAGCAAGATGGAAACAAGCGTGGAGTACAACTGTCGGGGATTTTGTTTTTATATTATAAATTTATTTCTTGGGACTCCTTTTTTATCACCTTTTTCTGATTATAAAGGAAACAAAATTTTCGGCCACAGGGGGCGTCATAGGTCCCATCCGACCACCGACCGTCCACGGCAGAAAGAATTTTACCACATTATATAGGAAAGCGTATGAATACACGGTTACCTCTGTAATATCTAGCATGGGACTAGGTTTTTTTGGTTTTTTTTTATTGAATAGCAGTAAAGAGTAATACAATGATGAAACTATCGCTGCTAATTTTTGATGGGCACTTGTATCCTTCACCCGATGAAATACAGTATGAACACAGGTACTACAGAACTACTTTATTTCAGGTATTAATCTTAAGGATATCTAATAGGATATGGAGAAGTTTGTTCTCAACCAATCTCTATACCTTTTTATTTGTCGCCTTTTTGTGATCGTACAGAATAGCGCATGAATACACGGTTACTTCTGTAATCCCTCGGTAGTGCGCCTGAATTAGACCAAAAAATCCGCAAGTTCAAGGACGTACAGGTGTTATTATACTGTATAGGGGACAGAGCCATTGTTAGTTCATGAAGCAGTCACTAGGTGGTCGGGGTACAAAACCTGTATTCTGGCCCTTTGTTCTTACAAAATTCCACTGCCTCTCAATGTTTTACCAAGGTTCCTTTGACTTTCTACACCGATCCCAGAGCAGGAGGATATAATGCTAAAACCCAGGACATGATGTTTTTCACATGGAACACTTTATTTACATATGTGAGCAAGGCAAGAAAAGTGACATTTCCCAATTATAACATACTTCTTTTGCACCTCCATTAGTGAAGAACAGCTATACTTATTCACCTCCTTTAGTGAAGAACACCTACTCGGGGGGCGTCATGGCGGCGCCCATGAATCATAGGCTATATGCCGTATAAGAAAGTAGTTCCGAGCAATGATACTAACCACCGTATTATATATACAGATTTATAGTAGAGTTGATGTTACAATTGATCCATTTTTACAGGAGGACTTCAATGTGTTATCAAACAGTACCGTTCGGGTTTTTATAGTGTAACGATAAGATCTAGCATTCTCACAATTCAGCAGTTCTTGGTATTTACGTTACACTGGTTGCTTATTCATCTCACCCCTGGTATTTTTGTCCCATAGGCTTAAGATTGGGAACTCGTTCTCCATACCCCTAGGAGTACTGTAGTCCATTCTTCATGGTCTATATCCTGTGTGTCGTCCATTCCTTTAATGTGTACAGGGGGGCGGGGAGATAAAAACAGAAACCGACTCGATCCGGTCGAAGTCTTTCTTCTCCAGCTCGTTTGAATGCTCGAAATTCACTCGGCTGTCGCCTCGTTCATTTCGCTCCGCATCAAACTCATGGAGAATGACGACTTTGACCAAAACATTGGTCGGTTTCTTCTTTAATACTTGTTGACGGTATGAATATAAGTAACCAGTGGTATTATATTAAAGACAGCAAATCCCTATGAATGGAGATTTAGACTCCCTCACTCCCTATGAATAGAGATCTAAGTATTCTTACTCCTATGAATGGAGATTTAAACTCCCTCACTCCCTATGAATGGAGATTTAAACTCCCTCACTCCCTATGAATAGAGATCTAAGTATTCTTACTCCCTATGAATGGAGATTTAAGCTCCCTCACTCCCTATGAATAGATATTTAGACTCCCTTACTCCCTATGAATAGAGATCTAAGTATTCTCACTCCCTATGAATACAGATGTAAACTCCCTCACTCCCTATGAATGGAGGTTTAAACCAGGTGGACGGAGGATGTCGGTCTTTAATGACTCCTCTTTGAAGCGGTCCTGACAGAATCCACTGACAGGGACGCCGTTATCTTCTCACTCTTATCTCCGTTTCCATGGCAACTCACAGTCGAAGCAGACGACAATTACACCGACCAGCGGCCAGCCACCGGCAACCAGCACAAGTCACCCTCTGGCGGCGTCCAGCGGAACTTCAAAGCGGGAAAAGTGTCCTCTCCAGGTTAGAGGTCAAATCCAAGGTAGGGAAACCCCCCGGCATGGCTCAGGGAATCCCCGCGGGTTGACCTGTTTCACGTGACGTCATGGAAACACGTGCGGAGCAGCTGTCACGTGACCGGCCGCTGGTTACCTGACCGTGACGACCGGGAACACCTTGTTCTCGCCGGAACCAGCGGCGGGTGTCACGCGGAATTTACCGATGAACGCCGGGAACGCCCGAGTCTTTTACCGTGACGTCACGGGTCACGTGACACAGTGAGACGCTGTGTGAGGTCATTAGGTACCACACTCGTCTTTTTCCCTCGTTTTCTTCTTTTCTTTTTGTGTATATATGTCTGTCACTTGTGTCCTTAACATCGATAACACCTTAATAATTGTAATGTGATGACCAATAATGGGATTTAGCCAATCGTGTTTAAATCAGAATAAAAGACAGCACAAACAAAATAAGGAATGGCCGGAACTACAGAACTAAAATACATTGTATTCCATTTTGTTAATAGCCATAATTCACTTTATATTGTAACAGAAAGAATGTCTTAAGATGATACATTGAAAAGACAAGGAGAGCAATTGTAATGAAATTACCGATAAGGAAATGCAAATGTTTTATTTATATCACAAGAAATTAAATACAGGGGTAAGAGGGATAGAGATAATGCATAATGCCTATATGTACAATACTATCAATTGTTATAAATCTACTTAATGTGCATCCAGGAATCGTCTGAAACAAATTAATATGAATAAACTTATGAGCAAATCTTGAATTTTTATGTCCAGTTTTGGCTTACTATACAGAATGCCATCACTTTGACATAGTCATAGCTCACTTCCTGCCATCCCCTCATCAGTGGCTAAACCTGCACTTACTCCCAGAATCTTCTGGTACAAAAAAAAATAGCGTCTTTTCCGTGCAGCGCCCCACGCGGCGTGTAGATAAACCATGTCAGACGACGTCCATGTTGACACTCCAAACCCCGCCCCCAGCGGAAGTCGTTTACGCGCCTGCGCACGGAACACCAGGTCGACACTTGTTGTTACGGGTTTGACGATGTTTTTAACACCCGCCTCCTCGTAGTTCCACAGCTGGGCTGCAGGTGGCGCGGCCAGGCTGTGGTCACGTGATCGCTGACCTCGGCGACCCGTGGCGCCATCTGGTGCTGGTAGAGGGCGGAGACTGGTGATAGATACCAGGTTCTGTATCTCACTTGGGGGTGGTCAGTCGGACCGTTCTGCCTGAGGGGAAACCAGCGGGCGTTCGTTCTGCTACCGACCCTACCGCAGACGGGTGTGTTTTTAATGTTTTTATTCTGGACTACTTAATACCCTGATTTCATTTTTTCTAAAAATATATATACATATATATATTTATCAAATGAAAAACTCCATAAATAAAAACTCCATAGGTTTAACGTTGGGTCACTGTATTCGGTCTGGAGTTCACAAAAATGAAAAATATCGCTCTAGTGGGATACACTTGACAAATGACGTCATTTGTTAATGTAGAAGTAATTTAGACGGGTGGGGTAGGATGAATTCTAAACAAAACTAGAGTTAGTCGTGTTATTGTTCATCGCACTCCGGCAAGATCACATATTACTGCTCTTAGCTTTGCCTCGCGCAGTAATACGCGATCTTGCCGTCGTGCGATAAACAACAACACAACTAACTCTTGTTTGTTTTCTCCATAATATATACATATATATGTATTTATATACATATATATATATATATATATATATATATATATATATATATATATATATATATATATATATATAATGAGCAACTCTCATGCTAAAATCCAGGTATGTACATGTAATAGTAAAACCAAGAAATGTCAACAAGCTCAACAAAACTTTGGAAAAAAAATATCCACCCTTAGAGTGCATAATCTTCTTTTTTTTCCACTAGAAATATATGTTCCAGAAGTCAACTATGTGTGCATCAATCTGTGCTACTTTTATTCTGGAGAGTGTACATGACATGTGTCTGTAGGACGCTGTGGGAGTGCAGTAGCTGGAAACCCTACATGGGTACATTATGTTTGACATGAATCATGCACTGTCACATAGAGCAACCTGGGGCCTGTTGAATAATCTAGGATCGTACATGAAGACTCTTTTCTGTACGCCATGAAGACCCAGGGACGGTGAAGGTCATCTTAATTCAACATTTATGGACGGCTAAGACTGGCGTAGCTAACAGACTGAAACTTATTGAACGATAAACCTTGTATAAGGTACAGAATAGGGTCTTCATGTACGGTCCTATATTATTAAACAGGCTCCTGGGATGGCCATCAGTATGCGAGGGATTCAGGAAATTCTAGAGGGAATTACCACTCTTAAAATATAACATTAGAAGGAATCCACGAGATGAAAATAGCTTGGTCCGTACTCCACCGAGTTTGACTGTAGAGTGATTCATGAAGTGAAGCTGAGTGAATTACTCTGTGGTCAAACGAGGTGGAGTGCAGACCAAGTTATTTTCATCGAGTTGGTTTCTGATTTAATCTCACCCTGTATGACATTATTCATTGATGGAATGAATCACCAAATGAGCCATTGAGTATTGGGTACACTACTTTCACGGCCGTGGAGTACGAGTTCCTAATGTTAAGCCTATGGAGAAAAATACTGGGGTGAGGTAATAGATAGTATGGCCTCATGCAATTTACTGGGCATGTTATTTGATTTTAAGCCAGGCTAATCTAGAGTTGAATTTCCTTTATGTTACAGTTTGACGATTAGGCCAAGCTAAGCTAGAGTCAAGTTTCTTAAATTTTACAATTTGACGATTAGGCCAATCTAAGTTAGAGTCAAGTTTCTTATGTTTTACAGTTTGACGATTAGGCCAATCTAAGTTAGAGTCAAGTTTCTTATATTTTACAGTTTGACGATTATGCCAATCTAAGTTAGAGTCAAGTTTCTTATATTTTACAGATTGACGATTAGGCCAATCTAAGTTAGAGTCAAGTTTCTTATATTTTACAGTTTGACGATTAGGCCAATCTAAGTTAGAGTCAAGTTTCTTATATTTTACAGATTGACGATTATGCCAATCTAAGTTAGAGTCAAGTTTCTTATATTTTACAGTTTGACGATTAGGCCAATCTAAGTTAGAGTCAAGTTTCTTATATTTCACAGATTGATGATTAGGCCGATCTAAGTCAGAGTCAAGTTTCTTATATGTTACAGTTTGACGATTAGGCCAATCTAAGTTAGAGTCAAGTTTCTTATATTTCACAGTTTGATGATTAGGCCGATCTAAGTCAGAGTCAAGTTTCTTATATGTTACAGTTTGACGATTAGGCTAATCTAAGTTAGAGTAAAGTTTTTTATATCTCACAGTTTGATGATTAGGCCAGCTAAGTTTGAGTCAATTTTCTTATACGTTACAATTGAACAATTAGGCAATGCTAAGTTAGAGTTGAGTTTCTTGTATTGCAGTGTAACAGTTTAAATGTTAGGCCAGGCTAAGTTAGAGTCCAGTTTCTTATATTGTAGTGTCACAGTAGGACTATCAATACCCGCTTACCTACATCTATTTTCCACTCTCACTGGTAAGTAACTCGTATCACAAGGACACCATTTGAAACACGAGTTGAAGGAAACCCTGCACCCCACATTCTGTGGTCTGAGACAGACATGAGACTGTACCGCCTCAGGCAGTTACTCACTTTAACTCTGACTGGAAACACATTTCACCAGCTGTGAACGTCTTTGTTTATGGCTACAAGTAATTGAAGAATCAATATTAAAGAAGAAGGTAGTACCACTACAGAGGTTACCACGTGGTAGTGGTGAGCATTTATTTACAGACCCGTCAGATATAAGGATGGGTTTGTCTCCATTTGTCAGGATATGTCTGTGTAAACTAAACATACTTTGACTTCTATATCACACACAGAAACATATAGACCTACTTATTATATACATTTAGAGATCCATTCCCGCAAAGTAGGACCATGCGGTTCAGCTATGAAGCAGGATTCACACGATGGGATTCATGTACCTCACAGAGTGTTTGTCTGATACAGATCCTGCTGAGATTCTGTACATTGTAAAGCGGGATTCACACGGTGGGATTCACGTGTCTCACAGGGTGTTTGTCTGAGACAAATCCTGCTGAGATTCTGTACCCTGTTAAGCGGGATTCACAGGGTAGAATTCACGTACCTCACAGAGTGTTTGTCTGAGACAAATCCTGCTGAGATTCTGTACTCTGTAAAGTGGGATTCACACGATGGGATTCACGTACCTTACAGGGTGTTTGTCTGAGACAAATCCTGCTGAGATTCTGTACTCTGTAAAGCGGGATTCACACGATGGGATTCACGTACCTCACAGGGTGTTTGTCTGAGACAAATCCTGCTGAGATTCTGTACCCTGTAAAGCGGGATTCACACGATGGGATTCACGTACCTCACAGAGTGTTTGTATGAGATTCTGTACTAGAACACAATCCCTTTGTCTAAATTGTAGGGTTCAATTTCCCTGAAGCATGTTTTTTTCCCTGCAATTGTTGGCGACATTTACCCCTAAAAAAGGAACAGAATCCCATGAGACTTTGAACCCTGTGAGTTACATGAGTCACACCGTGTGAATTCCACTTATAAGTTATAGTTATTGGAGCTACGTCTTCATTGGTTTACTTGTCGCCTTTAAAGGCATCTGGATGTAATTGTAAAAACTTATCAATTGGGAATTATTACATTACAAAGTTTTTGAAATAAAGATAAATTTTAATACTTCATTCTCTTGGAAACCGAGTTTGTTATTTCTATGGATGGAATAGTTATCCAATAAATTAAACCCACGAATTGTCGCATTAAGGGTTTTGTTAATAGGAACTACTTTTGCTTTATAACACAAAGGACTATTTTTTGCTTTATAACACAAAGGAACTATTTTCCAGTATACAATGGATTTGAGGCAGTATACCAAAGTTGTGAATCTATAGACCATGGTTATGGTATCTGACAATTTTAAACAATGATTACTGGTTTACTTATTCCCAATACATTCCCAATGGATACTTTATATACCATGGATAATAAAAGATATCTCTGCATTTCAATGCCTGTCGTTATTGAGATTTAATAGTGTAACATAATTTATCCTAGCCCTAATAAAAAACGCCATAAGATTAACATTGACTCAATATATTTGACGGAGCGTTGAATAAAGTGTTATTTATGCACCGAGGTGAATAAAAAAAACGACCAATAAGGGACGAGATAACAAAAGTAGATCGGCAGCATTGATAAATGTGGCCATCCTCAAATGAATGTCAACACGCTACTATCCTGGATAATTACAGAATTTTCTCTGTATATCCGTGAGATGGGGTAGGATACATACGAAACCGAACTCGAGTTAGCCTTGTCAATGTTTATAACACTCTGGTCAGGTCTGCTACTCACTATACTCGGCTAACGCCTCGTGTAGTAATACACAACCTGCCCATCGTGGCATAAACATTGACAAGGCTAACTCTCGTTTGGTTTCTACTAAATATAATACTCAGTCTCGTGGTAAGTATTTATATAGAACGTCCTGACCATGCTGTACAAGTCACAGAACGAGATCCTAGTTTACTGTTTATGCGGACCGAGGCATTTATGCCGAGTTCCCTACAAACGGTAAATTATCATCGAGTTCTGTGACTTGTACAAGCATGGTTGGACGTTATATATTTACTATATACCCGAAATTCAAAAAAAAAATCAATTTCATTTTTCTTAACAACCAAAAATTTTAATAAATGTGTATGACTAGGTGGTCCGTATTTTAGTGTACGGTGCGTATTTACAGTAAATACGGCATGGGTATATAGTAAAAACTTTTATTTACCTGGTCACCTGTTTACCTGCCCATCGTGGCATAAACATTGACAAGGCTAACTCTCGTTTGGTTTCTACTGATTATAATACTCAGTCTCGTGGTAAATATAAACTTTTATTTACCTGCTCACCTGTTTACAATCAGGACTTACAGGAACATGATACACTTTGAGACTCTGCGGCCAGACAGAGTTTATAAATAGACGGGAGTTGATTGGTGGTTTCTCCGGTGACCGTTGGCTTCCAGGTGAGAAGCCATAGCGGGAAGCCAGCCTTTAATGTGGCTTCAGGATCGGTTTCATTCAGGTGGTGTTTACCGTGCTGGTTCATCGTGTGCTGGTTGGTGTCTGAGTGATTAACTATACCAGCATCTATCTAGTACTCCCAACATACTTACCACCTATAAGACACACCCCACACACGCCCTATCACCTATAAGACACACCCCACACACCAAACTCACACCTACCACACACCCCCACTCTCACCTACTACACACGCCCTTATACCACCTATAAGACACACCCCACACACGCCCTTATACCACCTATAAGACACACCCCACACACGCCCTTACCACCTATAAGACACACCCCACACACACCATTCACACCTACCACACACACCCCACTCTCACCTACCACATACCCTTACCACCTATTAGACACAAATCACCCACACCTACCTACCACACACACCTACCTACCACACACACCCCACCTACACCTACCTATCATACACAACCAACCCACACCTACTACACACACCCCACAGACACCTACTATGTGGTCACGCTGTTTATACATCATATTTGTATTAGCTATAGTAATTCCCCATTACAAGTTCATATACACCATGTTCTACCTCTGTTGTCAGACTGTAAATATCAAACATGTATCAATTATAATAATTCTAGATCATAGGGGCAAGTACACCACGTACAAACTGTGTGGTCAGCCCGTATACATTTCATATTTTTTATTAATTATAGTAGCTCCCTATTATAAGTACCCATACACCACATACTAACAGTGTGGTCAGACTGTAAATATAAAACCTGTATTAATCATAGTAAATCCCCATTATAAGTCCCCATACACCACGTACTAACAATGTGGTTATAATGTAAATATAAACCATGTATTAATCATAGTAATTCCCTATTATAAGTCCCCATACACCACATACTAACTGTGTGGTCACACTGTAAATATAAAACCTGTATTAATCATAGTAATTCCCATTATAAGTCCCCATACCCCATGTACTAACTGTGTGGTCATACTGTAAATATAAACCATGTATTAATCATAGTAATTCCCTTTTATATGTCCCCATACCCCATGTACTAACTCTGTGGTCATACTGTAAATATAAACCATGTATTAATCATAGTAATTCCCCATTATAAGTCCCCATAACCCACGTACTAACTTTGGTCAGCCCGTAGCGCCTCCCACCTCTCTCCTTGTTGAGACTGATGATTGAGTCTGGCAGTGACTGGAGCCTGCAGCTGTCGGGTCTGAACTCAGCGGCCCTGCTCCATACATCACCCACCACACCTCCCTAACTGTATATCCCCCTACATCACCCACCACACCTCCCTAACTGTATATCCCCCTACACCACACACCACACCTCCCTAACTGTATATCCCCCTACATCACCCACCACACCTCCCTAACTGTATATCCCCCTACACCACACACCACACCTCCCTAACTGTATATCCCCCTACATCACCCACCACACCTCCCTAACTGTATATCCCCCTACACCACACACCACACCTCCCTAACTGTATATCCCCCTACATCACCCACCACACCTCCCTAACTGTATATCCCCCTACACCACACACCACACCTCCCTAACTGTATATCCCCCTACATCACCCACCACACCTCCCTAACTGTATATCCCCCTACACCACACACCACACCTCCCTAACTGTATATCCCCCTACACCACACGCCACACCTCCCTAACTGTATATCCCCCTACATCACACACTACACCTCCCTAACTGTACATCCCCCTACACCACCCACCACACCTCCCTAACTCTATACCCCCCTACATCACATGCCAGACCTCCCTAACTGTATATCCCCCTACATCACACACCACACCTCCCTAACTGTATACCCGACTACATCACCCACCACACCTCCCTAACTGTATATCCCCCTACATCACCCACCAGACCTCCCTAACTGTACACCCCCCCACATCACCCACCACACCTCCCTAACTGTACACCCCCCCACATCACCCACCAGACCTCCCTAACTGTATACCCCCCTACACCACACACCACACCTCCCTAACTGTATATCCCCCTACACCACACACCACACCTCCCTAACTGTATATCCCCCTACATCACACACCATACCCCCCTAACTGTATATCCCCCTACACCACACACCACACCTCCCTAACTGTATATCCCCCTACATCACCCACCACACCTCCCTAACTGTAAACCCCCCTATATCACCCACCACACCTCCCTAACTGTATATCCCCCTACATCACACACCACACCTCCCTAACTGTATACCCCCCTACACCACACACCACACCTCCCTAACTGTTTATCCCCCTACACCACCCACCACACCTCCCTTACTGTATATCCCCATTCATCACACACCACACCTCCCTAACTGTATACCCCCTACATCACCCACCACACCTCCCTAACTGTACATCCCCCTACATCACCCACCACACCTCCCTAACTGTATACCCCGCTACACCACACACCACACCTCCCTAACTGTATACCCCCCTACACCAACCACCACACCTTCCTAACTGTATATCCCCCTACATCACACACCAGACCTCCCTAACTGTATACCCCCCTACATCACCCACCAGACCTCCCTAACTGTATATCCCCCTACACCACACACCACACCTCCCTAACTGTATATCCCCCTACACCAACCACCACACCTCCCTAACTGTATAACCCCCTACATCACCCACCACACCTCCCTAACTGTATATCCCCCTACACCACACACCACACCTCCCTAACTGTATATCCCCCTACACCACACACCACACCTCCCTAACTGTATTTCCCCCTTCATCACACACCACACCTCCCTAACTGTATACCCCCGTACATCACCCACCAGACCTCCCTAACTGTATACCCCCGTACATCACCCACCAGACCTCCCTAACTGTATACCCCCGTACATCAGCCACCAGACCTCCCTAACTGTATATCCCCCTACATCACACACCACACCTCCCTAACTGTATACCCCCCTACATAACACACCACACCTCCCTAACTGTATATCCCCTACATCACACACCAGACCTCCCTAACTGTATATCCCCCTACACCACACACCAGACCTCCCTAACTGTATATCCCCCTACATCACCTACCACACCTCCCTAACTGTATATCCCCCTACATCACACACCGGACCTCCATAACTGTATATCCCCCTACATCACCCACCAGACCTCCCTAACTGTATATCCCCATACACCACACACCAGACCTCCCTAACTGTATATCCCCTACACCACCCACCACACCTCCCTAACTGTATACCCCCTACATCACACACCACACCTCCCTAACTGTATATCCCCCTACATCACCCATCACACGTCCCTAACTGTATATCCCCCTACACCACCCACCAGACCTCCCTAACTGTATATCCCCCTACACCACCCACCACACCTCCCTTACTGTATACCCCCTACATCACACACCAGACCTCCCTAAGTGTATATCCCCCTACACCACACACCACACCTCCCTAACTGTATATCCCCCTACATCACCCACCACACCTCCCTAACTGTATATCCCCCTACATCACCCACCACACCTCCCTAACTGTATATCCCCCTACATCACCCACCCCACCTCCCTAACTGTATACCCCCTACACCACACACCAGACCTCCCTAACTGTACACCCCCTACATCACCCACCACACCTCCCTAACTATATATCCCCCTACACCACACACCACACCTCCCTAATTGTATACCCCCTACATCACACACCACACCTCCCTAACTGTATATCCCCCTACATCACACACCACACCTCCCTAATTGTATACCCCCTACACCACACACCACACCTCCCTAACTGTATATCCCCCTACACCACCAACCAGACCTCCCTAAGTGTATATCCCCCTACACCACACACCACACCTCCCTAACTGTATACCCCCTACATCACACACCATACCTCCCTAACTGTATATCCCCCTACATCACACACCACACCTCCCTAACTGTATATCCCCCTACACGACACACCACACCTCCCTAACTGTATATCCCCCTACACCACACACCGGACCTCCCTAACTGTATATCCCCCTACACGACACACCACACCTCCCTAACTGTATATCCCCCTACACCACACACCACACCTCCCTAACTGTATATCCCCCTACACGACACACCACATCTCCCTAACTGTATATCCCCCTACACCACACACCACACCTCCCTAACTGTATATCCCCCTACACCACACACCGGACCTCCCTAACTGTTTACCCCACTCCTATTTAAATCCCATCTCTCATGGCCACCACTAGAACCCATGCAGGCCTCCCAGGGATGGGATGTGAACCTGGTGCCCGTTTAACCCTATAAGGACCATGATGCCTGGAGACAACAACGCATTAAAGATGCTTGATGCCTGGAGGCATCACTCCCATAAGAATCATGATGACTGGAGACATCACAACACTAAAGACACATGATGCCTGGAGGCATCACAACACTAAAGATGCATGGTGCCTGGAGGCATCACCGCACTAAAGACGCATGGTGCCTGGAGGCATCACCGCACTTAAGACGCATGATACCTGGAGGCATCACCGCACTAAAGACGCATGGTGCCTGGAGGCATCACAACACTAAAGACGCATGATACCTGGAGGCATCACCGCACTAAAGACGCATGGTGCCTGGAGGCATCACAACACTAAAGACGCATGATGCCTGGAGGCATCACCGCACTAACGACACATGATGCCTGGAGGCATCGACGCGCTAAAGATGCATAATGCCTGGAGGCATCACCGCACTAAAGACACATGATGCCTGGAGACATCACCGCACTAAAGATGCATGATGCCTGAAGGCATCATTGTTCCAATATTTACAAAAAATGTTTTCTCAAAGAAATAACAGAGCAATATTCATGAAAATTTCCGAAGATGTAGGTATCTGATATGACATAATATTTCATGCTCCAGTTCAGAAGAAATAAAATATTCAGAATTCTGTATCATATCATGTGATTATAAAGTCGCATTATGAGATTTGCCCATTATGGGCCCGTCCTCTAGCGGGACAAACTTCCTCCTGCACCCTTCTTAACGGAGTATCTCGGTCACAGGCACCCGTCTTTAAAGGGTTAATAATCGAGGATCGTACATGAAGGGTACACGGACTTCTCGGCCCCCTGGCGGCCGCGTTTCGCGCTCCCGCCTTCGAGGGTTAAGGCTGGGTTAATGTTAGGGAAAGGGTTAGGGTTAGAGTTGAACATATTTAACAACTATGAAAAAATGTTTTGAATATTTATATCACATGCTTCATATTTCGTGATTGAAATCATGTATCGAGAATGTTAATAAACACTGCCCTTTAAAAAAAAGTCTTATCATAAAATTTCACCCAAAAAAAACAAAAGAAAATTCCCAAATCAAACTCTTATATTTTACTTTCGCGAGGCGTGTAAAGCAATGGTGAAATAATTAATGAAAGTAACTGAGCCCTTTGCTGTGTCTCGTTGTCACAGATTGGGAGATGCTCTCACAAGACGATAAGTAAGCGGCCGAGCTCAATCTACCTCCCATCATCCTCCCCTCCTCCAGAACTCCTTCTCAACCAGTTCTCAACCGGTTCTCAACCAGTTCTCAACCGGTTCTCAACCGGTTCAGCTGCAGCTTTGTGCACGACGTAAGCGGCCTTAGCGGGGATCTTCTCCGCGCATGCGTGATTGCTCCATTGCCTCACGCGCCATATTAAGTAGCTCTCCTGTGAAGAAGGGTAAAAAGTGACATCCGTTATTAAGGTTTCAGTGAAGGAGACATATCTTTCGTTAATAGTTTTATATGTTTTCTTGTTAGGGTTTACATATATATGTATTTGTAAGTTATTTTTGAACGAATGCTGTTATTTTGTTTTTGTAAGGTATAGATGTGATGGGTTATTCACATCAATAAAAATATTTCAATGATATACAAATATGTCTGTGCTAACTAGAACATCAGTTTTATTAGAGGTAAAATTAGTACTTAAAATACTTTGAACTAATCAGTCACCTTCAATAACATTCATTTAACATTTCATTTTAATAAACCTGCACCCTGGCTGTGTTCATGTGGTTCTGCTAACAAGTACAGCCACTGCCCAGCTCAAGGTCAAGCTGTACAAGAGAGGTCCTGAACTGAGTGACCTTCACTAGAATTTAAAACTCTGCCCAGGGCGTCGACAGCTGCAGCAGACATCGTCTCTACCACACCATATCACCACACAGTCTCAGCCGCAGGCTTACCTCCAGTCTCAACGATACCGCCGTGGTAGTTGGTGTGGTCAGGGGTGGTCATTGCTCCACCTGGGCCCTGTTTTATTTTCAGCTCTCCTGGGGGAGGAGAGTTCCCACGAGGGATAGCTCCATTGAGGATATTTTTGAGGAGATCTCCTCAATCCCGTTTGATTTACCCTGTCCTCGGGAGGGAGAGAAATCCTCGGCCGAAGTCTCCTTTGAGAGAAGTTTTTATTAAAATCATAATAGATATATTTCCGATAGTTCAAATGAATTAAATAGTTTTTATTTGTTATTTTGAATCACCCACGATACCCCTAGACGTGTCGCCCGCCAGGAGAGCTGCAGGACACTTTTCAGGAGCTCTCCCGGCCCGATGATTGAAAATAAAACGAAATTTGAGGAGATCTCCTAGATCGTCGCCCACAACTCTCCTTCCCCACGATACATTGAAATATCAAACCCAAACTCTCCTAGGACCTCTCCCCGGGCATTTCAAGCCTCCTCGGGCGAAAAATAAAACAGGTCCCAGGTGTTTCCTCCTACTGTACCTTACGGCGTCACCTCGCATCATAAAATCAAAACACTACAACCTACCAATCTCTCTCGCTCTTCTTGCCTTCCTCCAATTTCTTTCGAATAATCTTCTTTTGGCGAGCAAGATTTGTCGATGATTTAGCATTTTTGCGTTCTCCCTTGGTTCCTAGATTCCTAGAAATTTGTACTAATGGTCGCCGACATGGCCCAAAAACGCACAGTGTAAACGGGGCTTTGGCCGCACAATAAGGTAAACATGTTACAATTAGGAATTCGCTCGCAAGCTCTCGAGTTGCACAGTGTGAATGGGGCTTCAGCTGGTCACCTTGTTCTATTAAGCCCAGATCACATCTAGAAAATACCCGCTCGTATGCTCTCCAGTCGCACAATGTGAACGGGCCTCTAGCCACTCATCTTGTTCTATTAGGCTCAGATCACATCTAGAAAATACCCGCTCGTATGCTCTCCAGTCGCGCAGTGTGAACGGGGCTTTAGCCACTCACCTTGTTCTATTAAGCCTAGATCACATCTAGAAATACCCACTCGCAAGTTCTCCAGTCGCACAGTATGAACGGGGCTTTAGCCCCTCACATTGTTCTATTAAGCCCAGATCACATCTAGAAATACCCGCTCGTATGCTCTCCAGTCACACAATGTGAACGGGGCTTTAGCCGATCACCTTGTTCTACTAAGCGTGGTGTGATGCGAAAACGGTTACCCTGCTAAAAACTTGTTTTATCGTCCATACTCATGCGCAGTGATGAGTCCACGATTGGAGAGTGAGAAATTTGCCGAAATTAAACATATTACGACATATCACGACATGTAATTGTCATGTCTAAATACTATTGTTTTCATTTATTTATATTAAAATCACATCAAAATAGTAGTACGTCCAATAGTCCGTGATATCTGAACGGACGAATGTGTGCAGATTGCATGCGCGTATTGGGTGGGCGATAAAAAAAGTTTTTCGCAGGCTAACCGTTTTTCGCATCACAATGGGTCACATCTAGAAATACCCGCTCGTATGCTCTCCAGTCGCACAGTGTGAACTGGGCTTTTGCCGCTCACCTTGTTCTATTAAGCCTAGATCACATCTAGAAAACCAGTTCATAAGCTCTCCAGTCGCACAGTGTGAATGGGGCTTTAGCCGCTCACCTTGTTCTATTAAGCCCAGATCACATTTAGAAATACCCGCTCGTATGCTTTACAGTCGCGCAGTGTGAACGGGGCTTTAGCTGCTCACCTTGTTCTATTAAGCGCAGGTCATGACGCCATTACGGTCAGACTGAGAGATGGGGGACGTTATCAGGGCCATGTGTAGTGCGGTGGAGTTTGGGGCCGGCTTTTAGAGTCGTATCAGTGTCACGGGGTGTGGGAGAACACTATGACAGGCTCCCCACTGACACACCGTCTTCAGTCTGTATACAGACCCAAAGTGAACCCACTGAGTCCGCAGATAAAGCTCGTTAACATTGGCCGATTCAGATGCGACCCTAAAGTCGGGCACCCACTGTTAGCAATATGGCTCCTTTCGAATTACTCTAAAGCTGGGCACCCACTGTTCACCCCTCTCATAAGGTATCACACTCTCTAAGTTGTAATCTGCACAAGGTTCTCACTGCACTCTATGGGCGAAGAATTCTTAACGAACTAGGCTTAGATCCTTGAGAATCCACTGGCACACAGTATTCCCGCTAGGTGGCATCATTGAGATCATAGGAATCTTTGGGTTGCATTGACATACGTCTTTAGCACGGGAGGCAGGCTAGTAGAAGCTCAAGGCTCTAAGCCTAGTTCGTTAAGAATTCCTCTCCATAGAGCGTAGTGAGAGAACAGAATATGACTTGTGTGAGATCTTATGAGAGGGGTGCACTGTTAGCGATATGGCTCCGACATGGCTATGAAATGGCTATGGATCAAAATTTCTGCACCATATTTTGAGAAATATGGTTTTATAGAATGTCGCTGGCAATTTCTATGGTACAAAATGATACTGATATGGTCCACCCGTTTATATGACGTTTATATGACATTCACTGTGTTTGTGTTATGTGTATATGTGTATACGTGTTCGATCTAGTTCAGTTGAATATGCCAAAGTAACATGGAATTTATATATCACCTATTCGAGAAATACTGGTAAAAAGCTGCATAAGGGTCATTCCACCAGAAAATGTACTTTTGGTGAAAATCATACTTTTAGGGGGTTAATGGGCTATAATTTCATAATAAATGATTTTTTTAATTTATTTTTTTTTCTGTGCAAAGAAAACACCCTGCCCTTTCAGAAAATCATTACTTTTATTGGTCTATCTGCATTTTTTTTTAATCTGTGGACTTTCAAAGTGAGAAATTAGCAAAAAAGTGCATGTCCTTTTGATATTTCTAAAGTTTAGCACTATTTCTTTTGTGGAAACTATTAATATATATTCCCTAATTGATTTATTTCCTGAAGTTATGTAAATTGGCTCTTGTTTAGTAGTATTTTCCCTTATTTCTAAGGCTCCGCAAAATTTTTAGGTGTATTTCAATGAAAAGTGTGCTTTTTCAGCAAATGCTATAGGTTATATTTGGCATAGCCTGATGACAAAATATTTTAATGGTATACTTCCCAAACATGCACTTAAAACTCTGGACATACATCAATTTTTCACATATGTATATGATTTTAGGCCAACTGCAACAGGGTTTTTTCCCCAGCCGAATTACAAAAAAAAATCGATTTTACACAATTGATATCACGGATGTGATGAGTTGCATTTAGCACTCTCCACTTCTCCATATTGGTGCTAACTTGGTACAAAAATTACTGAATAATGTGGTCATAGGGTCTGTAGTGTAAGAGTAATAAAATGCTTCCAAAGTGCCTTCACTATACGAGAACAGGGAAAGTAATTTTGAAGGAATCACGTCCGTGATATTTATCACGTCCGAGAGATCAATCGAAGGCGGGAAAGCTGATCACAAGAACCGGATGTTATCCCTTTTAACTGTGCATGCGCCTCCACTCCGGCGGTTCAGCGGCTTGAGGAGACATCCAGCTCATGTGAGTAGTCAAGATTTCTTCGATGCTAGCATTATTTTTCCATCCTGGACATGATTTTCTGTGTTAATAGTGATAACTTGGAGTTTGTGATTCTGTAGAATCCATTTTCTTGAAAAGTTGACAAGTATTTACCGAAAGTTTGTGGTTTGAATAAAAGAGTAGATTGATGAGTTCCCAACATGGCCACTACTGGAAGGGTTGGGGGTATTTTCAATGTCTTAGTGAATTTTTCAAAAAAATTTGTTTAGCCATATCACGTCCGACATGGAAATTCTTCTTTCAATTGATCTGTGAGAAAATGTGCAAAGAGGTGCAGAATATATATATATAACGATCTATTCCCAATGACAAAATGTATGTTTAAAAGGCTGTGTAGTATCTGGACTCAGGTTGTACACCTATCATGTGGTAATAGCCATCACGGACGTGATATGGGTGAAGTATTTTCATCGAATTGACTAGGAACTATGTTTGAATGAGATTAAATTATAAGAATACAGTAACGAAAGTTGTTCATTATGACCACCAAGTGTCATTTCATAAGTCTAGGGAGAAAAAGTGAAGAAAGTCCACATGTAAATATATTTTTTTCATGCATTTTTGTAGCCGCCGTCAGTCCGATATATATATGTCGGACGTGACGCCCAGTTTGGTTTCATCTCATAACAAGTATGAAAATGAGGGTTAGGATCATCTGTTTTGATTTTTCTTAATGTTTGCCTATTGTACTCCATATCTAATCGAAAATTGAAATGATTATGAGATTGAGCTACAACCTATAGTGGTTTATTTTCATGTCGGACGTGATGCATGATTTTTCAAAACCATACCTGAACTATAAGACTTGGACAAACCTTGGATAAAATCACCTGGAATACTGAAGACGGTTATATTCTATGGTGTGATGAAAAAAATAAATCATTTTGAGGAAATCTTTTTTTGACATTTTTGGCAAAAATCTGATTTTGGTAATATTTTTGTTCGTACAGCCATCATATTAAGTTTGTGGGCAAAATATCTATTCTAAATATAATTCTGAACAATAGTCATACAAAGAACACAATTTTTGAAAACAAATGTACCTTTTGAATGTTATTTAATAGGTAGTTTGCTAATTTTTTTTGTTTTCTCTTTTTCCAGTTTTAGGGCTATCCATAAAGTATGTACACACAATATCTCAAATTTTCGACCCTACCAACCCCCCCTACCTTATTTTTTTTTCACAATAAAACACAGAAGTAGCCTATGCACAAAATTGTAACCACCCTATCCCCACTACCCCCCCCCCCTCAGTGCATACATACTTTATGAGTGGCCCCCTACATATGAGCCATACCTTGAAAGCATGGGGTGTAAACCGTTACCTCCGGATGAGAGGAAACCTCCAAAGGACTCATCTAAGGACTGGAGGAACAAGGAGATGAGAAAAAGATCAAATTAAAAAGATAAAGAAAAGGTTTGCAGATGGTTCTTAGCACAAAATGTAAATGAAAAATGTACTCTTGTGTATTCTGAGTGGTATCAGAAGCAAGAGTTTGATATTCTTTGCAGTTTTTCCCCAAAAACCAGGTCATTGGCATTTAAGGTACTCTTATATGTGGTTGAATTGAAGCTGATGTATATATTTGCAAAACCAAAGAAGATTTTCTCAGCAATTTGTGCATATTTCATGTTTGTGATCAAGAAAGTGGAAGTTACTGGTCTGTCACGTCCGTTATTAAAAATATCACGTCCAAGAGATTTATGATGTACACACAAAATGTGGCATTTGGATGAATATTAAGGTTAAAGTTAGCGTTTTTGGCATTTAAAAGCATAGAGAAAAGATTTGCAGACATTTTTTTAGCACAAAATATAAGTGAAAAATGTACTCTTCTGTATTGTGAGTGGCATCAGAAGTAAGAGTTTCATATTCTTTGCAGTTTTTCCAGAAAAAAACCAGGTCATTGGCATTTAAGGTACTCTTATAGGTCGTTGAATTGAAAATCATGTATATATTAGCAAAAACAAACAAAAGTTTTTCAGATTTTGGTCCAGATTTCATGTTTGTGGAAGTGGAAGTTACTGGTCTGTCACGTCCGTTATCAAGAATATCACGTCCAAGAGATTTATGATGTCTACACAAAATGTGGTATTTCAATGAATATTAAGGTTAAAGTTAGCATTTTTTTCATTTAAAAGCAAAGAAAAAAGGTTTCTAGACGGTTTTTAGCACAAAATGTAAGAGAAAAATGTACTTTACTTTATTCTGAGTGTGATCAGAAAGAAAGAGTTGGACATTCTTTGTAGTTTTTCAAGAAAAAAAAACAGGTCAATGGCATTTAAGATACTCTTATATGTGGTTGAATTGAAGATAATGTATGTATTTTCAAAAGGAAACATGAACTTTTAATAATTTGGGACATATTTCTGATTTCTCATCAAGAAAGTGGAATTTACTGTTCCATCACGTCCGTTATTAAAAATATCACGTCCGAGAGATTTTTAAACCTTTTTCCCAGAAGCTATTAGCTCAAGAAATAATGCATGGAACATCTTCTAATTTGACATAGATCATGTATATAACCTATAAAAGTGATTCTGTGATTTAAAAACGTGAAACTTTTGTATTTAGATAGTGACAGAAAAAACAAAATTCATTTTGTAATCCCTTGGAGAACACCTTCTGTATGTGCATCTTTGAGGCAGCACAGAAAAAGATTGCATAAGTAGTTCATTATTTCCACTTGTCTATAATATCAGACTATGCTTGACATACTGGGTACAAACTTGATGTCTTACAAAAAATAAAATATATTTCTCTATCATCAACTTTTGTGTGAGTGTTTTTTTATATGTCGGACGTGACGGCAATAATATTTACAATTTTTGCAGCCTCACAAAAACTGACCCCCCACTAATATCCCAGTTGAATCATGTTTTCCTAAAACTTGAAAGTGTATATTTTGCACACAAGTAAAAGAAAATTTGGTTTGGGCAAATTTATTTTGTGGTGGAATGACCCATAAATACCATGCAATGATGGTGGTTAAATCCAAACATAGGTTATAGTTATACTCTTATGGATTTGATGATAACACTCTTGTATGTCTCTTGTTTTTTTAGTTGTTCTGTACGTATGTAGAGGTGCAAATGTATATCTCTGTATGTTCACTATCGACGGATACATTGGAAGATCGCGGATAGCCTATCTGTGAATTGTATGTTCGTCAGAAATAAAAACTTTTTTAAAAAAATAAAAAAGAGTACAAAACTAAATAAGCGTATCATCGCTGTGTCGGAAGTTTAAAAATGTCTGTGTCGTATTGTGTTGGAGCTCAGTGGGTTTCAAGCCTTAGGCCAGGAACCCACTGAGATCCCGACACACAATCACAAGCATTCTGACACACTTTGACACAGAATTTCTCCAACGCTCTCTGACACAGTCTTGTTGATTCGATAAATCGATCATGATCGATTTTGTTGGAATGCCTGCGGCACGGTCACACTGTCGGAACCATGTCAGAGGGTGTTGGAGTGTGTTGGAGTGTGTCGGAGTGTGTTGGAGTGTGTTGGAGTGTGTTGGAGTGTGTTGGAGTGTGTTGGAGTGTGTTGGAGTGTGTTGGAGTTCGTCCAAGTGAGTCGTAGTGTGCTGGAGTGTGTCATAGTGTGTAAGGGTGTGTCGGAGTGTGTCGGAGTGTATTGCAGTGTGTTGGAGTGTGTTGGAGTGTGTTAGAGTGTGTCGGAGTGTGTCGGAGTGTGTTGGAGTGTGTTAGAGTGTGTTAGAGTGTGTCAGAGTGTGTTGGAGTGTGTCGTAGTGTGTCGTAGGGTGTTGGAGTGTGTCAGGGTGTGTCAGAGTATACCTACCTCGTTCCTCTTTCTCACCAACCCACCTATAGTTTAGTCTAGTGGTGGTACAGTTGCTCTTCGACAGAGTGTGCTGGATGTCTGTCCCTGCTGTGTAGTGATTCAGGTGAGCCCGTGCACGCAGGTGTTATGGGTTCACCCAGATTACGTAACTCAGCTTTTATATAGGCCGGGTTCACAGCAGATCGGCAGGCATTTTTGTGCATTCTCTCTGAGAAGAGTGAATCCTTTGGGCCTCATTTTCTAGGTTTCTCCGAATGCTCTCAGTGGTTAGCTGAGTCTAATACTCCGGTATCTAGATAGGCCTCCACGGCTTCACTTGGCACTCTGATGTCAAGGTACTGTACTTTGGTAATGATCTAAACCAGATCACTTCAGGAAGTGGCATTAATAAACACCCATTGTTTATTGAAACTTGAGGAGTCTGGTTTTGTGTGATTAGGTCTTTTTGCTAAACAAAAACATCGAACTGACCTATTTAATTGTACACAGGGTGGCATATCGCTGGGAAGGTATATATACAATCTTTCCGAAGGTGGGCTATCCTCAATAAGGCCAAAGCCGGCAACTGCTGTGATGCAAAAATTGGTTAACCTGCGAAAAACCTGTTTTATCGCCCACTAGTATCTTGTGCGCATGCGCGAACATACGCAGTGTTGAAATCCATGATTGGAGAGTGAAATATTTGCCGAGATTAAGCATATTACAACATATCACGACATGTAATTATCATGGTGAAATACTATTCTTTTCATTTACTTACATTAAAATCACATCGAAATAATAGTATGTCCGATAGTCCGTAAAATCCGACCGGAAGAGCGTGTCCAAACGAATGTGCGTATTGAGTGGGCGATAAAACAAGTTTTTCGCAGGGTAACCAATATTCATATCACACTGCTACAGGATCTTGATGGCGCTAGTTCAATGATATGGTCTTCATTAGGAAATTATACCTGACACGAAAGAAGTGTGATGAAGAGCATTCTTCAGCACACCCAACTCACACAAAAACGTCACACAAACAAGACAATATAAATGACTCCTATTATTGTAAGTCAACTTTTAGCAGTCACAGGAAACTGCTGGTTAGTGACGTGTTAAAACCGTACTCACCGGGTACCAGCCACGGCAAGCTGCTTCGCGGAGTTACTCATCCCCCACCCGCGCAGGCGCACAGCGTGTTATCATTTAAAACTTCATTTTCACTTCCTGTACACAGATGTCGAATCCATCGAGTACCGTACGATGATGACTCTACCACACCTCACACCTCCCTCGTCTCCTGGTAACTCGACACCAAAACCTACACCATTAGGCCACTAAAAAAAAACAATTGTTTCTCATCACCAAGCCATGAAAAATATGACGGGGGCGCTTTTTTTTCTTTTTTCTTTTTTGCTATATCAAAGATGGTAGACATACAGTATAACCCCGCATAAGCGGATACTCTCCGATCCGGGCCAAAGTGGCTGCTTACACGGGGTGCCTGCTTACGCGGGGTTTCCAGATTTTTACTGGCTATACATTTAATGCATCCCTGACATCAGGAGCTTTAATTTTGTACTAAATACACATACCTTTCATAATTTCTATCAAGGTTCATCTATTTAAAAAAAAATATATATATATTCTAAAATCGTTTTTTCTGATGCGCGCGGTGATGAGAAACAAGTTTGGTTCTTTTTTAGTGGCCTTACCCTAACGGTGTTGGTGATTATGGGAAGAGTGGTTTGTGTGTGGTAGATTATAGTTGGGAGATAGACTATAGGCGTAGATTATAGGCTGGTGATTGGTGGGTTAGCTATGAGTGAAGTGTTAAACTGTTTACAGTGCTTTGTGTAATGAGGGAGGGTTGTAGTAGTTTACACCCTCTCACAAGTCACAAGTCGGCCTCACTTACCTGTCCAACGCCTGGGAAAATCTAGAAAGAGAAGTCATGTTTTCGGAGTTATGCCCCAGTCACACTGTCGTAAATTTTGGCGGTTTTCTACGTATTTCCAAGAACCCGATGTTCGCATATCTAATACGTTTTTCCAGCTTAAATAGCAATCCAGTGACATTGTCGTTAAAGAAAAATGCCACTCAGATGCCAAAACGTTGTAAATATTGTTCAAATAAAGCCTACATCAAACCGAACTTGGACAGCAGTTGAGTTGCACTTGTTTACTCACTATTGTCGTTAAATTCCGCGTATTTCCCACGTATCAGAAGAAGGTGGACTATGCCGGGTAGAATGTCCTGACCATGCTGTACAATTCACGGAACGAGATGGTAATTTACGGTTTGTACGGACCGAGGCATTTATGCCGAGTTCCGTACAAACGGTAAATTATCATCGAGTTCCGTGAATTGTACAAGCATGGTTGGACGTTATATATTTACTAGTTTGATTAAAAGTTTTTTCACTCCGTTTCTTGCATGGCTTTCCCGTGTGTGGGTTTGCGTTGAAGCAAGAATCCTGCGTGTTGTGCAGTTTAGTGTGTAAAAAAATTTACCAGCAGTCGCTTGATTCTTGCACGTCAACAGAATATCTCCACGTTATATATTTACTATATACCCGAAATTCTAAAAAAAATCAATTTCATTTGGCTTAACAACCAATTTTTTAATAAACGTGTATGGCAAGGTGGTCCGTATTTTAGTGTACGGACCGGCGGTCCGTACAGTATTTTTACGTCATATGCCGAAGCGGTGCGTATTTACATTATATACGGCATGGGTTTATAGTAATAGCTACGAAGTCTCTACATTTCTATTTACTTTCTATTACAATCTGTTATGCTTCTTAACGTTAATCAACGCCTATCTATTCTAAATGCATTGTGCATTCATTTACGCATTCAAAATGGGTAGAGAGAAGATAAAAATGTTTAAAACTGATTCTGATATTGCGTATTTCCGCGTACTGTTCACGTTCTTTTACGCATTCTGCGTAAAAACGAACTCTGGCTTTTTACGGCGTTATATGGCGTGTGACAGGGGCATTGTATAAAATTGGATCAAGAATCGTCTAACTAGACAATATTCCACTAAGTTTGTATGTGCAGCAATCGTCATCGAGGCGAAGCCGAGTGGTGATTATGGTGCATCAAAATGAGTGGATTATTTCTCACGATTCAAGTGCAGTTCTGGATTTATCTCATCCCTTTTACGGACATTGAATAGCATAACAATATCAGAACGATTCAAACTACTCCGCGAATTCAGATAGAAGAGTTTAAAGCTCAATGCTGATGTCTTGGCTGCTCTCTCTCTCTCTCTATGATGTCATCTAGCACCGCTCAACCATGACCATGGCATAGTATTGTCACTTTACCAGGCTGATTTTTACGCACCAAGATCTCAGAGAATAGGGCCACTACAGTATCCAAAACCAGTTAGAATTGTGAATGAAAAACCAGAACTTTAAATAACTCTTTTTTTGTATTTTATTTACACAGCAGGTTTTATTAGATGTTGCCTTAATGTTAGAGTGGTCACATATACCGGTACCGTTATCGTAGAAACCTGACCAACTGCCCCGATAAGCTCTACGATATGGATTTTGTATCTGGAGGGCAATATCGGTGCGCGTCGGTTCGCGTCGGGAGCTTGGTGGACACCCCCTCTTACTCACAAGGTGAAGCGCATGAATTACGTAGAGATTCAAACGAGATGGGATCAAGCTCTGACATTTTTTTAGGTTTCTGAATTTGTCTCACCCTTAACATTGACTAATGGGCTAATCTATGTGACATAATCCCCCATTGTGTATATTTTCTAAATACTCAACAGGCGTTGAATACGAGATCCCAATATTTAAGTCTATGGGGAAATAAATACCAGCGATGATATGAACATATCTAACCCGCAGTTTATAGAGTCTGCCTCTCGTATAATATACTCCCAGTGTCAAGGTCCTCTGAACAACAATCAATTTCCAACACAAATCAAATATTTGAGTTATGGAAAACGGAATGAAGTGGCGAGCCTGGGGGTTGTTTCATAATCTAAGATCGTACATGAAGAACCTTTTCTGTACCTCGTACAAGGGTTAACGTCTAATAATATCTAAGTCTGTTGGCTAAGACAATATTGGCCGTCCATAAGGTCTTCCATAAGTGTTGAATGAAATTGACCCGCATTGTTCCTGGGTCTCTATAGCATAAAGAAAAGGGTCTACATGTACGATCCTGGGTTATGAAACGGGCCCCTTGCACACGTAATACATGGAGCGACGGAGGTGGGAGGAGAGCGGCACCGATAAGGGATGAGATTAAAACGACAGTGTGTGATGTATCGCCTGCACGCCTGGCTGAGTCGCTGACTGATTGTTAAACATAAATCTACCCATGAATGTAGCACAGAACTAGGGACAGCCTCACCTAGTCACTGGGTTTGTGTTGAATGTTCGACAACATGTGGTACGACCTGCCCGACACATGGTTAGTGTTATCAGTTTACTCAATAAAAGACTATTACATATTCATAAACAAGATTAAACGTTGATGTAAGGATATATGATATCAGCTCTGTAGGTATCACGTATTTCCTTGATTTAATGATATATAAAATCAACTCTGCAGGCATTGTGTATTTCCTTGATTAAATGATATATAAAATCAACTCTGTAGGCATTGTGTATTTCCTTGATTGAATGATATATAAAATCAACTCTGCAGGCATTGTGTATTTCCTTGATTGAATGATATATAAAATCAACCCTGCAGGCATTGTGTATTTCCTTGATTGAATGATATATAAAATCAACTCTGTAGGCATTGTGTATTTCCTTGATTGAATGATATATAAAATCAACTCTGCAGGCATTGTGTATTTCCTTGATTGAATGATATATAAAATCAACTCTGCAGGCATTGTGTATTTCCTTGATTTAATGGGTTTGTGCTGAATGTTCGACAACATGTGGTACTACATAGAGTTATTGGTGAAAGGTTGTGTTGACAATTCTCTCCCCGTTCCGGTTGTCCGAGCGTTGCGGGAAAAAAGTTATTGTTGAAAGGTTGTTCAATAAAAGACTATTACTATATACCTATTGGCGAACTATATGTAGTCACATACTGCTGCTAGGGTAGTAATTATGAGTTATGTACCAAGGCTGATGTTTTCTTGCCACTTCGATGCAATAATGACGTTGCCGTGACGTTGTTGCATTCGTTGCATTTTTTACCTACTTTATTACCCACCGAATACGGAGTGTCCATACTAAGCCTATGGAGATTACAGATCGCTACTGAGTAGAATACGGACCTGCGGAATCTCCTAGGAGGATACAGATTTTTCAGCCACCTGACAGGCGTTATAGGAACTAATTCATATAAACAAAGGACGGCACTAGCGTCGAATTTCTAATAATATACTAAAAAAAAATCCTGATACTTACTCGAAAGGTGAGTAATAAATACAACATTACCATGATTTCGATCTGTGTGGCCGTATTCTCCTTGTAGTTGACACTACGTAATACTCCTCGCTATTGCTCGAGTTTTACTTCGCGTCAACTACGCGAGAATACGGCCACTCAGATCGAAATCGTGGTAATGTTGTGTATCTAAAAAAAACTATGATTCTGGTAGAATCCGCTTTGAGTGTCTCCCGCACATAGTGACAGAGTGAACCAGACCTAGGCATGGAGACTGAAGAGCCACGAGAGTGAGATTCTCGTACAGTACTTAACTGAATCCTGCTGATTTTTGTTGTGTTTCTCTACACAGATGTATTTCTATTTTGATGATTTGATTCTAGCTGTACTGAAAATATAATTTAGAACTGTAGTTTTCCAATCTCCTCTCCTTGAGAGAATGCAATGAGATCACAACATTTCGCTGGTGTCAATCCAAATAGTTCTGATCACTGATGATCAGCTCAAGCACCTGTGTCCTACGAAATGTTTACAACAAGATAATGATGGTTTCCGATTCACCCGTTAGGGGACACGACGGCAGTTAGGAATCATTAGTTAGGGGTGATTGTTGCGAACAATTGCAGGGGAAAAAAGTTGTCTCAGCAAAACAGAGCCTGTCATTCACACGAGGAGATAGTGTTCTGGTACCGAATCTCAACAGGATCTGTCTCAGACAAACAGCCTGTGAAGTATGGGAATCACACCGTGTGACTCCCACTTTATCGATGTCATCGCAACCACTGTCAACATGGCGGGCGACGTCGAATCGCAACTTTAAACTTGTGATACAGGCCCCCAATCATCGAGGTATCTAACATGTGGCGGTCATTTGAAACAGCTTAAATTGCGCAAATATATTGAAATCCACGATAATAACAAATGACTCGCCGCTAAAGGCAGCGGGCGACACACAGACAGATTGCCAGGGGGCCCACTGCACAAAAATCATTATTTTACATATGGATGCGCCCGGCGTATATAAGGAGGTATTTTGCGTATACAAGGTCGTCCAATTCCTTGTGTATACACCTCATCTGTAGGTGTATATAAGCATCCAGTGAAGAGGGCTTCACTGAGAGCGGGCGGGGGGAGGTAGGGGAGGGGGCGGGCGGAGGGCTTCCTACTGACCAACGAGTGGGAGGCGGTGGGGGAGAGGATATTTCCTCTCATATACGCCGGGTGTGAAATACAGCCAAGACGCGTCCGTATATAAGGCCTGGGCATATATATATATATACATATATATGAAAACAAGTCAATATTCAGCCAATACATGCACTTCTGTGATGGCGTATGTAGGAATACTAGGAGCTAATGATATTTCCATTTACAATGGATGAGCACGATACTTCTTAAGTACAATAAACTCTCACATAATAACCACCTTAATAATACAACTATTTGCAAACATTATGGCTTAGTCCCGATCATTCTTCCTGTAATTGTTTTTACATGGTCAGTAAGAGCACAATGGTGAATAACCCACAGGGCCCAAACCTTGGTCCGACATTGTTTCTATTATACATAAATGATGTAGCTTCTGATTGTTAGTAGAAGTCAGTGAGTAGGTGTGGGGGTAGGGGTGGGAGTGGGTAAGGGAGGGGGTTGGTCTGTAGTCACTAAAAGCACAAGGGTGAATAACTGGTCAAACAGGTTTGCTGGCGCTGTGCCATGTAGGGGAATCTGTCCCATCAGTTTCTGACTGTTAGTAGAAGAAGTCAGTGAGTAGGTGTGGGGGTGGGGGTGGGAGTGGGCAGGGGAGGGGGTTGGTGTGTACCATCAGATTTGAACATGTATATATATACATATTTAGTCATTATTATCATCTAATAGGTTCCTTTTCTAGTAGCAGATGACAGTATCCATAACTAAGTGTCTGTTTTTAATGACAGGATTTATATAGTTAATATTTTGTCCCCAAAAAGACTATAAAATAAAAATTATATTTTTAGGAACCAAGTCAGTAATGGGGCATGGGTATGGTCAGACTGGGATACTGGACCCCTGCTCATTTACCCAGGCCTTTATAGTTGGGACATTGATAGCGAAGTGTTAGATTCTCTGCAGTAAGCTGAAAGCCTGTGTGAGCTTTCTAACCTCTCTAGATGACGTATATGAGCGCGATTTCCCGCGCTCAAAAATGGTGGTTTTCGTGCAGTGGCCGCTCTGAGTGCGCACGACGCACGATATAAGATTGCAGTGCGACGAAGCGCACCCTAGTGGGCCGTAGTCGGCGAATACGACACCCCCGTGAGAGGGTCGTATTTCACTGTCATTCGCACATAGGTATGTAATAATTCCATGTACGAAACTATGAACAAAACCAGGGGTCTGTTTGATAACTTATGCCCATGAAAATACAAGGTACCAGGAGACCTTGTGCAAGGGTTATCGTTATTCAGAAATCTAGATATTCAAGCTCGTTCGCTAAGACAGTCCGAGCCGATGGAACGTCATCCATAAGTGTTGAATAAAGTTGACCCACATCGTCCCTGGGTCTATGGCATACAGAAGAATTATTATTAAACGTGCCCCTGGTTATTCAGGGAGTAAAACACACTTGGATTAAAGATCCACAAACCTGCACGGCATCGCATTCCCAGTAACTATTTAAGTAATCACAGTTACTAGATTGTTTACTTAGTGACGAACAAGCCTGTTGACATTCTAGTTCTTCATTCTTCATTAAAGGAGTAACCTTAAGTTTCATTTATGTACAGGGTCTCTATATGGCAGGCTTATGAATTCTAAATCCCAGTGTATTTTTTCACTTGAATAACCAGGAGTCTGTTGAATAACTTATGCTTACGGAAGCACAGGCTTCAAGGAAACCTCGTACGAGGGATATCGTTTAACCCTTTAAGGACGCATGATGACTTGAGGCATCATTGTCCCAACATTAACAAAAATGTTTTAACAAAGAAACAATAGAGCAATATTCATGAAATTTTCAGAATATGTAGATATAACATTATATTTAATGTTTTTATTAAAAAGAAATAAAATATTTATGATTATGTATCAAACTGCATGATTACAAACTTGGATATCAGTTTTAACTATTATGTGGCCGTCCTCTAGCCAAACAAACTGCCACCAGCACTGGCTCCAGACAGTTGTCCTTAAAGGGTTAATAATATTCAAGCTCATTCGCCAAGGATGTCCTAGCCGACGGAAGGTCGTCCAGAAGCGTTGAATAAAGTTGACCCTCATCGTCCTGTGTTTCGTTGGCGTCCAAAAAAGGGTCTCTATGTACCAGCCTAACTTATTCAACAGGTCCCTGCTTTTGTTCATATATATGAGTTTCACTATAAACACCTTTATTGTACTTCTTTATGGGAACAAGTGATAAGTTGTTCAAACTCAGTGGAGTACCAAATTATTTTCATCTCGTGAGCTTCCTTCTATATATTTTTATTATCCATCGTATACAAAGCCCCCATTGAAAATGTATGGGGACTCAGTAAACCACGACCCATTGTATAAAACCTGTGAGATACCATAACTGTGGTATACGGAATCAAACCTGTGGTATACGGAATCAAAACCATGGTATACGGGAAAAATAGTCCCTTTTGCTATAGAGCAAAGTAATAGTTCCTGTTGTTATACCCATCAATATGGCAATTAATGGGTTTAATCTATTGAAAAGATGGATAATAAATACAACAAACGATAGTTTTGTGGACAGGCGGCTCTGTAAACCACTCGCGGTTGACCTCGTAATACACTCGCTAGCACTCGTGTATTACCACGCGTCACCCTCTCGTGGTTTACGGCCGTCTGTCCACAAAACCATCGATTATTGTCTATTAGTATATGTATATGGTATACGTACTACCCTATAGAGGGCGCTGCCTACCCGTGTCTACAAGCGCACTCTGGCGGTAGTAACCTGCACTTTTGATATCCGGCGGCACTACGCATGCTCAGTGCGCATGGCATGCTGGGTAAACACTGCTCGACCAATCAGAAGCTCTGACCTGTTAAATGAAGGTGAGATGGAGCCTCGTGCCCCGTGGACATGGGTAAGAAGGTCACGAGTGTAAGAAGGTCACGAGTGTAAGAAGGTCACGAGTGTATGGCGGGCTGGAGGTGGGGAGATTCTGCTGATGAGAGGTGAAGCGAGCTGAGTTTAATCGTCAGTGAGGGCTCACTCACCGCTGACATTAAAGTCGGCCCTCAGATGGTCGGTTCTGTGGGTGAGCAGCTCACAGAGCAGATAAGATTATAGATCAGGGAATACCTCACAGCACAGCTCATATATATACAGCCCACAAAATAACTCACAGAGCAGCTCACATATATATACAGCCCACAGAGCAGTTAACTGAGCAGATCACAGAATACCTCACAGCACAGCTCATATATATACAGCCCACAGAGCAGATAAGATTACAGATCACAGAATACCTCACAGCACAGCTCATATATATACAGCTCACAGAACAGCTCACAGAGCAGCACACAGAGCAGATAAGATTACAGCTCACAGAATACCTCACAGCACAGCTCATATATATACAGCCCACAGAGCAGCCTACAGAATACCTCACAGCACAGCTCATATATATATAGCCCACAGAGCAGCCCACAGAATAACTCACAGCACAGCTCATATATATACAGCCCAGAGAGCAGCCCAGATAATAACTCACAGCACAGCTCATATATATACAGCCCACAGAGCAGCCCAGATAATAACTCACAGCACAGCTCATATATATATAGCCCACAGAGCAGATCACAGAATAACTCACAGCACAGCTCATATATATACAGCCCACAGAGAAGCCCACAGAATACCTCACAACACCTCACAACACAGCTCATATATATACACAGCCCACAGAGCAGCTCACAGAATACCTCACAGCACAGCTCACATATATACAGCCCACAGAGCAGCCCACAGAATAACTCACAGCACAGCTCACATAGACAGTACACGGTACAGCTCACATGAACAGCTCAAAGTACAGCTCACAGAGCAGCTCACAGAGCAGCTCACAGAGCAGCTCACAGAGCAGCACACAGAGCAGCTCACAGTACAGTTCACAGTACACCTCACAGTACACCTCACGGTACAGCTCACAGTACACCTCACAGTACTCACACATACCTACATACAAACCTATAATAGCAGACACCAACACCAACAAATATAACCAACTTACGCTTACCCCTACCCACAAGCCTACATACACACCCACACCTACACATACCTAAATACAAGCCTACACACACTTACACCAGCACATGCCACACCCACAAACACCATGCACTAATAGCTAAACCTACACCCACATATACAAACACACACACCCCCACCACGTTACACCTACAACCGCACACTCACACTCACACCAAAACCCGCATCCAGATTCACAATACACTCACACATACACCTACACCCACACCCACATAGCCCATCTCACCTATACCCACCTACACCACACCACACACCTACGCACACTTACACTCACAAACACCACACACACCAAACTCTCACACCTACACCTTTATCCTACCCCTAATACAAAATCCCATAGGCATAACATTGAGTTTTCGTATGCCACGCTGACTTGCATACAGAGTTTTATATGCCACTAGTGGCATACAGAATTGTTATCACGTAATATTCCAAAATCGAAGAAACAGGGTAGGATAAAATCAAAACCTGATTCGTTTTAATCTTGGTCACCGCATGCCACTCCTGGAGTTTTGGTTCCAGACTTCACTCGGCTTTGCCTCATGAAGTCACTATGCCAAACTCCAGTCATTGCATACGGTGGCCAAGATTAAAACTCATCCAGTTTTAAGATAATACCCACACACTCATACAACACACCTACCTACACCAACACACACCCAACAACTTACACACTCACACCTATACCTACATACACCACACACCATACACCACACACATATATGCTAACACCTACACCCCACACACTTAGACCTACACCTTTTTTTAAAAAATTTTATTAACATTTTCTTTATTGAATCTCCAAGGGTTTACAAATATAGATTCATTCCATAATCGTATATAATTGGACAATAAAGATGGTCTCTGTCAGCCTAATTGTAAGGCTGGTTTCAATCAGGGGCCAAACCCAAGATAATTAACAATGTAGTGAGTAGTGAGTTGGTAATCTGAGGGAAGGAAAACCGGAGAACCAGACGGAATGAGTCTAATAGTTATGATCAAAGTTCTAAATATTCAGTTGTGGGATAGTATTTAACATCGTTTGTTTCGATAATATTTTAAACTCCCTTAAGGTTTCCGTATTCCGCACAATTGCAGGGAGAGCGTTCCAATAACTTCCACACACATATTCAGGACTACGCATGTATACTTGTATACCTACACCCCCAACACACACCTACACGCTCACACCTATAACTACATACACCACACACCATACACCACACACTCATATGATAACACCTACACCCCACACACCTAGACCTACACCTACACCCCCAACACACACCTACACACTCACACCTATAACTACATACACCACACACCATACACCACACACTCATATGCTAACACCTACACCCCACACACTTAGACCTACACCTTCACCCCCAACACACACCCACACCTTCATACACCTACATACAAGCCTACACGCCTATACCTGCAACCACCCACACCCGCCCACACACTCACAACTATACCTGCACCTACACCCACACACACCAAGCACACACACCACCCACTCATACCTACACCACCCACACACCTACACACTCACGGGGCCCATTTCTCCGAGCCTTGGCAGAAAATGAAGGCGAATTGGGAGTAAATTGAATCAGGAGTCTGTGTGGGGACCGTCCTTGGTCCTCGTGTCGTGGAGGTCACAGTGAAGTCAGGATGGCCCTGCCACAAGAACGGTAAAGAGACAGCACAAGGAAATGTCCACACACTGCAAGAACATCATTATTTTACATATGGATGCGCCCAGCATATATAAGTAGGTATTTTGCGTATACAAGTTCGTCCAATTCCCCGTGTGTATACACCTCACCTGTAGGCATATATAAGCATCCAGTGAAGAGGGCTTCACTGAGAGGGGGGGAGGTGGGGGAGGCGGCGGGGGAGGGCTTCTTACTGAAGACACCTGTACTTCTACCAACACAAACGGGCGGGAGGCGGTGGGGGGATTTCCTCTTATATACGCCGGGTGTGAAATACAGCCAAGACACGTCCGTATATAAGGCCTGGGCGTATATATATACATATAGATGAAAACAAGTCAATATTCAGCCAATACATGCACTTTCACGATGGCGTATATATGAATAAAATAGTGGTTTTCGTGCAGTGAAAACGTCATAATTCACCCAAAAAATAAATGATTTTATTTGTTAAAGACATTCAATCCATTTCA
Organism: Alentia gelatinosa; assembly: GCA_950022655.1. Taxonomy (NCBI): domain Eukaryota; kingdom Metazoa; phylum Annelida; class Polychaeta; order Phyllodocida; family Polynoidae; genus Alentia; species Alentia gelatinosa. The sequence continues at coordinate 125,007,131 of OX465581.1, forward strand.
ACAAACTCAGACATTGTGTGGCCTAATGACATACAATGTTCTAATGACAATGAAATATGTTGTAATGATTTCTGGGTAGCTTGTTCCGTATCAGAGTTTTTAATTTGTTATACCAGAGAACAACTGAGAACATTATCTTTGAAATGTATTAAACTAGATGTAAGCGCATTTTTGAATGGCCCCTATAGCCCTGCCCCCACTTACAGTATGTTCTACGACATACTTCCAGATGGCTACGATTTAAAATGGCCAAATCGTAGCCTATCGGGAGGTCCCAGAATGGTAGACCTCTGTCGTGATCCAATCTGTGAATTATACTCGATGACCACGATATCTTCCATATAAGGGCATATAGCCTATGAGCCATGGGTGCCGCCATGACGCCCCCTGAGTAGGTGTTCTTCACTAATGGAGGTGCAAAAGTAGGTGTTTTTCACTAAAGGAGGTGGAAAAGAAGTGAGTGATAATTGGGAAATGTTACAACTTTAGCCTTGCTCACATATTTGTATAAAGTGTTCCATATGGAAAATATCATGTCTTGGGTTTAATCATTGTCATCCTGCTCTGGGTTGGGTGTAGAGAGTCAAGGGAACCATGGTAAAGTATTGAAAGGCAGTTGAATTTCGTAAGAACAAAGAGCCAGAATACAGGTTTGTCCCCCGACCACCTAGTGACTGCTTCGTGAACTAATAATGGCTCTGTCCCCTATAGCCTAAGACACCCTATGACAGGCTATGAAAAATCCAACATGTTGGAGCCCTATTGTGTGATGTCGTAGACGGAATCGCAGAAACCTGTTCCACTGCCACGATTTTTTGCTGACCTCAGGAAAGAATCAGTATGGTGTTGGGAAGTCAATCGTAAGGCCTATCGGGACCAGAATTGGCATTGGTGGGGTAGGGTCAGGTTGACTAATTCCGACAAAAGCAACTCTGTTCAGACTCCATACAGCGACACTGACAATGTTTCTATATAATACTCTTCCCTAGAATGAATCCAAATAAATGACCACATAATGACCAAATAGATGTGCAGCGTGTGAGGTGTGTGGTCGAGGCTGAGGTATGTGAGGGTTAGGATACCACCTGACGACTATTGGCCTGACGATCTACAGTCGTCAAGTATTTAGTCGTCTAGTGTAAACGCCGGGTTAGAGCACCACCTGACGACTATTGGCCTGACGATCTACAGTCGTCACGTATTTACTCGTCAAGTGTAAACGCCGGGTTAGAGCACCACCTGACTACTATTGGCCAGACGATCTACAGTCGTCACGTATTTAGTCGTCTGGTGTAAACGCAGGGTTAGGGCACCAACTGATGAATAGTGGCTAGACGATCTACAGTTGTCTAGTTTTTATTCGTCTAGTGTAAACGCCAGGTTAGAGCACCACCTGGCGACTATTGGGTTGATGATCTACAGTCAACACATATTAAGTTGTCTAGTGTAAACGCCGGTTTAGAGCACCACCTGACAACTATTGGCTAGACGATCTACAGTCGTCACATTTTTATTCGTCTAGTGTAAACGCCGGTTTAGAGCACCACCTAACGACTATTGGGTAAACAATCTACAGTCGTCACATTTTTAGTTGTCTAGTGTAAACGCCGGTTTAGAGCACCACCTGACGACCATTGGCTAGATGATCTACAGTTGCCACATATAAATTGAGTCTTCTAGTGTAAACACTGGGTTAGAGCACCACCTGACGACTTTTGGCTAGATGATCTACACTCATCATGTATCTAGTCGTCTAGTGTAAACGCAGGTTAGAGCACCACCTGACGACCATTGACTGAGCGATCTACAGTCGCCACGTATAAATTGAGTCTTCTAGTGTAAACGCCAGGTTAGGGCACCACCTGACGACTAATGGTTGACGATCTACAGTCATCACGTATTTAGTCGTCTAGTGAAAACGTAGGGTAAGGCTGTCGTAGGTGAACAGTGTGGAGGGATTAGCTAAATCCACACTGCCCCGGATCATCAAAGGCCTCCCCACCCCCACCTCACGTGAACCGGGCCAGAGAGGGAGGCTGGGAAACAAGAAAAGTCAATTGCAGATCTATTATCGGCGATCCGGACGTGGTTAACTCGCGCATGCGCAGTGGCCTGCACGCCATCTAGCGGAGAGGGGGGCAGGTTGTTTCCTGTGGCTGGGGTGGCAGCGGTTTGATTGATTCGGCTGTGTGAATTCCGCGGTGAAAACTGAATTAAGGTCGAGTGAACTGGGGATGGGGTGACCCGGCGTTTACACTAGACGACTAAATATGTGACGACTGTAGATCGTCAACCAATAGTCGTCAGGCGGTGGCAATGTCCACCGCATAAGTCGTCAACGTCAGAATTCACCTGATTGTTTATACTGACGACTATGGCTTTTCCCAGAATCGCCGCCTATGTAGACGACTATTTCAAACCGGCTTAAAATAGTCGCCGGGGTCAGAGCGTGTCTAATAGTCGTGAGGTGGTGCCTTATTGCGTAATCAGACGTAACCAGACGATCTGCAGTCGCTATGGGCTTAGCGTTTACATTAGACGATATCTAGACTTTTACGGCTGAAAGTCGTCAGGTTCAAGAATCGCCGCCTATAATCGTCTAGTGTAAACGCCGGGTGAGGGTGGATGGTTCTTGGCGGGCTGTTCAGTATAGGGAAGATGTTCTATTGGATATCCATGCCTCTCTCTGCCTTTCTGTCTGTGTCTGACTCATTCTGTCTCTCTCTCTCCCTGTCTCTATTTGTCTCTCTCTGTCTCTCTCCCCATCGGTCTCTGTCTCTGTCTCCCTCCCTCTCTCTTTCTCTCTCTCTCCCATCTCTCTCTCTCCTCTCTCACTCCTCTCCCTCCCTCCCTCCCTCCCTCCCTCCATCTCTCTCCCTCCCACTGTCCTCCCTCTCTCCCTCTCTCTTCCTCTCTCTCCCTCTCCCTCCTTCTCCCTCCATCTCTCTATTCTTCTCTTCCTCTCCTCCTCTCTCCTTCTATCCTTCCCTACCACTCCCTCTCTCGGCCTCTCTCTCCCTCCCTCTCTCTCCTTCCCTCTCTCCCTCTCTCTCCTCTGTCTCCCTCTCTCTCCCTCCCCTTTTCTTCTTCTCTCTCCCTCTTTCCCTCCCACTGTCCTCCCTCTCTCCCTCCCTCTCCCTCTCTTCCTCTCTCTTTCTTTCTCTCCCAATCTCTCCCCCTCTCTCTCCCTCTCTCTCCTTCTCTCCCTCTCTCTCCCTCTCTCTCTCCCTCCTCTCTCCGTCTCTCTCCCTTTCTCTCTCTTTCTCCCTCTCCCTCCCCCTCTCTCCTCTCTCTCCCTCCCTCTCTTTCCCTCTCTCTTCTTCTCTCTCCCTCTTTCCCTCCCACTGTCCTCCCTCTCTCCCTCTCTCTCCCTCCCTCTTCCTCTCTTCCTCTCTCCCTCTTTCTCCCTCCCTCTCCCTCTCTTCCTCTCTCTTTCTTTCTCTCCCTCTCCCTCCCCCTGCTCTACCTCTCTCCATCTCTCCCTTCTCCCTCTCTCTCTCTCTCTCCGTCTCTCTCCCTCTCGCAATATCTCCCCCTCTGTCTCCCTCTCTCTCTCTCTCTCTCTCTCTCTCTCGCTCTCTCTCTCTCTCTCTGTCTCTCTCGCTCTCTCTCCCTCTCTCTCTCTCTCTCTTCCTCTCCCTCTCTCTCTATTAACCATGTATTTCCTGCATCTCTCGGGAAAGGAATGATGAAGATGATTACAACCAGAAAGATTACACAGACAAAGAAACTGTACATAAACAGAACCACTTCCTTAGACTTACGCGCCGTTGTATTTCACGTGGCTTGTTGTGTTGTCAGGTGTGAACGTTGCTGTTTACACAGATATGCTCTTTCTACACGCTCCTTGATTCTTCCCCTGTGGGAATGCAACCAAAGATTATTCGCAGCAGAGCAACCGGTGCAACCACATAAAACAAGGAACTATGCAGACTTCAGGACATTCCATATGCATTGACCAGTCCACAAAGGAAAGGCAACAACCATATTATTTTCTTTTTCAATAATTCTTGTATGATTTGTGGAGATGGTACAAATACCATTTAGAATAGACAGTTCCGTTTTGATTATCGATAAAGTGGCCCCATTGCCAGTTGTTTTGATATCCAAGCCACTGTTTTATTTACAAGGTAAGGAGGATTCCGTATGAACAGAATAACAGCCAGTCTAAGTCAACTCACTTGCAATTGGCATTTATTACCCACCGAATACGAAGTCTCCATAGGGCGCCTGGAAACAACTACCCGCAGATTCTGGCATGTCAGAATCTCCTGCAGGAGATTCCGTAAAAATAGTCCTGTCCATAATGAGGTCGAATCATCATGTACTTCGAAATAAGTTTCTTGAATGTTCATTCATTTATTATCATTCAATGTTAGTTATTCAGAAGCAATCATAATAATCTCATTTATCATCAGAAATCATTGTAATAATACACTTTGCATGCTAAAAAGTACAGGTTAATGGCGAACTATATTATTGGTGTAAGTCTACACCGAATTATTGCCATGTTTAATACTTTTGTGGTGTCTGGAACTAAATGTATTACAGAAACATATTGTTATTAATCTTGTAGGTGGGTAATAAATACAATACTGACTGGTTTTGTATACGATGGCCGTAATCTCCTCGTAGTTGACGACGTAATATCCTCGCTAATTGCTCGGATATTACTACCCGTCAACTACTTGGAGATTACGGCCACTCGTAAACAAAACCAGTCAGTATTGTGTATGTACACTATGGGCTTCACACTTTGGGCATCACAAAATGGGCACACACTCACCCACTCACTATCAATATTCAACTGTATGATTCGTCAGAAATTTATGATTAAGCACCAAAAAGTATGTTTTATCAGGGAAAAATCCAAGGTCCTGTCAAAACGTTTTCTTTTCGTTTCTGCACAGTCAGACTTCAACTGGCAGAGTATTGATAATTTGTTGGTCATTTTGAATAAGAATCCTTGAAGTTATACAAAATGCAAACTTTATTTTTTCTCACTTCTGCCCAAAAAAGATGATTAGAAGTAAAGTAGAATTTGAAAAAGGAGGATGTTTTCTGATTTGCTATTTATCATGTGCTCCCTCCCCCTGCCTCCCATACGACCGGGCCCCGGGGGTAGAACGGATCTAGATGACCACTAGACGGTGCTGGTCAGCGCACATCAACAGTGACTGATCCCACTTAATCCCCAGCCCTGACCTCTCTAACCCAGGCGTCTTAAGTACTCTGAGACTGCGGGATGGGGTTAAGCTGGGCAACCTTCTCCCAACCCCGCGGCCCCCATCACAGTCCACCGATACCTCCAGTCCCCTCACTGCGCGAAAACTACAAGTTTATATATGTTTATTACCCACCGATTACGGAGTCTCCATAGGAAATGTATAGGGCACCTCGAGACAACTATCCAGAGATTCTGGCATGTCAGAGTCTCCTGCAGGAGATTCCGGAAAAATAGTCCTGTCCATAATGAGGTCAAATCATGATGTACTTCGAAATAAGTTTTTTGAATGTTCATTCAATGTTAGTTATTTAGAAGCAATTATAATAATCTCATTTACCATCAGAAATCATTGTAATAATGCACTTTGCATGCTAAAAGTACAGGTTAATGGTGAACTATATTATTGGTGTAAGTCTACACAGAATTACTGCCATGCCTAACAGTGCTGTGGTGTCTGGAACTAAATGTATTACAGAAACATTTTTATTGCAATAGTTTTGTTATTAATCTTGTAGGTTGGTAATAAATACAATAACGCCTGGTTTTGTATACGAGTGACCGTAATCTCCTCGTAGTTGACGACGTAATATCCGAGCGATTAGCGAGGATATTACTATGCGTCAACTACTCAGAGATTACAGCTACTCGTATACAAAACCAGTCATTATTGTGTATATACACCTGGCGTATATATGTATGATTTTGCGTGTACAGGGTAGTCCTACTTTCCATTGTGTATACGTCTCATCTATAGATGTGTAAATGTATACGACCCGCGTATATATGTACTGCACACGATAATTCTCTTCACATACGCTTTGCAGCAAATACAGCCATTACGCTGGCGTATAGAAGAGGGAACGTGTCAATATACATCCTCTACATGCACTTACGCTATGGTGTATTTATATGGATAAACTGGTTGTTTTCGCGCAGTGCCTGTCCCAAGCCCCCAGCCCTGTCCCCTGTTCCCTGTCCCATGTCCCCAGCCCCCTGTCCCCTGCCCCACTGACCCCTGTCCCCAGTCCCAGGAACAATGACCCATCAATATGCATGAATATCACGTCATGAAACAAACATAGTCCTTGTAGAAAAACACGTCCCTGGTTTGGTAACAAGTCCCCACTTGGTTCTTAAGGAACTCCATAAATATAAGCCCTCAGCCCTCAGCCCTCAGCCCCAGCCCCCATGCAGCCCCCCTCCACCCCTCCACCCCCGCCCCTGTCCCTTCCTGCTCCATGCCTAATGGTTTATGAATTATGGTCATTTGGGGAACAGTGAGAGCAGGGACTGATTCATCCGGGGATAAGGCTTCCATCTGGATCTAGTAGCGAGAAGGATGATGGGTGGGTGTGTGGGTGTGGGGGGTGTGTGTGTGTGTGTGTGTGGGTGTGGGGGTGTATGTGGGAGTGTCCCAGGCCCTTCTGTCCTTCTGTATTCTCTGAGTAAATACCTTATTTCGTTCTTCATAGATGCATATACAATATTAAGAAAGAAACTGATGAGTGTTTGGTCTGTGTCCCCGTTCGCCATCGAGTTTGGAGTGCGCAGTAATATGAACCAGGCGATAGCCGAGTGAATATTCTGAAGCACTCTGGAAATATTCATCTCTTTATCACCCGTTGAGAACGAGTTACCGTTCTCGCAAGCCTGTTGAGAACGAGTTCGTAATGCTAAGCCTATGGACGTTTATTCCAGGCTAAGATAACAACCTGTTCCTGATACAGTGGGTGTATCCTTCGCGTAGTTGACCCGTAGTAATATCTGAGTGTGGGCGAGGATATTGCGCATATTCAACTACAAGGAAGGTATACAGAAGAAGCTTAACAATATTTTTGTTATTATTCAGCATTGCATAGTGTTTGGAGTACGTAGTAATATGAACGAGGCCTAAGCTGAGTGAATTTACGAAGCGCTCCAAATGAGATGTTGAACGGGTGCACAGACCAAGACCGAAAAAATTTCTGATTGTTTATCTCACCCCTGGAATAAATGTCAATAGGCTTAACATTTGGGAACTCGTTCTCTATGCCCCTACGAGTATTGCAGTCCGTTCTCCATGATCTATATCCTGTGTGTTGTCCAGTCTATTAGTGTGTACAGGGGTGAGATAAATACAGAAAGCAACTCGTTTTGGTCAAAGAAGTCATTCTCCAACTCGTTTGAATGCTATGTGATATTCACTCGGCTGTCGCCTCGTTCATATCACACCGCATCAAACTCGTGGAGAACAACGACTTTAACCAAAACTTTCTTGGTTTCTTCTTTAATCTTAGGGTGCAATTTTCTATCTGTTTATCACCTATTCAGTATGAGTTACCATACTCGCAAGCCTGTTGAGTATGAGTTCCCAATGCTAAACCTGGACTTTTATATCAGGCTACTAGCGACTTCGTCGAGTCCGAAAAATATAGAAAAATGGAATATTGGACTGCCGATAGCGGGGTTCGGACTCCCGACGTTCGCATTCCCAGTTGAAGGCTCTGCTGACTGCTCCACAAAGACAGATGCTTTATTAGGGCCAAAAACTTAGGCTGTTGGTGGGTGGGGGGGATCAGCGGAGTTTTGAAAGGGTTACCAGCGAAAGTTGAGATCTCATTGGTTTCTCACGAGAAAAGTAGATAAGAAAACTACAATAGCAAACTTTTATTTCGACATGGCTCAAAATGAATCATAAGAGAGGAAATTTGTCTGAGTATAGTCCTATAAAAAAGAAGAACAGGTTCGAGTTTTTCACTGCACGAGAATCTCAGTCTTGTAGGCCTTCATTCTCCATGCCTAGATCGGATTCACTTTGTCTCTATGTGCGGGAGGATCTCCAAGCGGATTCTACCAGAATCATAGTTTTTTAGATATAGTAGGTTAAGATTGATACAGGTACTTTGCAGATACATCTTTAGATGAATTCCACTTTCCCTCTGCTTCAACAACAACAAACAAAAAGAATCCAACCTGCTATATATATACCAGAATGTCACTTTCTCTCATGCATTACTTTCTTCAGAATACTCATCGAGAAAATGAAGTCCTAGCGAGAAACGTTCCATGACTGATTTCAGGAATGGCGTTCATTTCGCTGATTCCCAGGGTGCCGCACATTACTGATCTAAGTACACGCGTCTACATACGGGTCCTGCGCATGGACGCCATGCTGCGTTAGGTTCCTGAGTCATCCGCCAGGTGGCCTACACAGTGAGTCATCATTGACTGCGAAGGGAGTTAAGATACAAAGCCATCTAGTACGTAATATTTACTACATCCCATAGGCACAGACCTAAACACTGTAGACCACATAGTCATAGAGGAGTATGTGGTCAATGTCATCAGAATTATAGAATATTTATGATCATATCTCCATATATTGTCTCACTGCATAGTAATATGAGAAAACGTGGTTACTGAGCCCGTTCGAGGTCATTTGATGAAAAAAATACTGCCCGATGCCGCGGGCTAGAGGGCCGTATTTTTTCATCAAATGAGTGAGAACGGACACCGTACGGGCTCAGTCACTACGTTTTCTTATTACTATATACTTCATACTCGTTTACAAATCTGTTTTATTAACTTTTCTGCTCCATAAAAAGCCACTGCTATTCACTACGGCCCGCTGTGACAGCGGGCGCGAACATTATTTATACTACACCCCCAGCAGTGGGCAGTATTTCATACATGTTCGGCCATAGGTGTATAGTAATATTAGGAAACGTCCTTACTGTGGACGAAACGGTTCCTGTTCGCGGTCAGTCATCAGTTTATACTGCCTGACGCTATAGGCAGAAGGCAGAATGAAATTGACGACTGACCAAAACCGAGAATCGTATCGTCAACAGTGAGGACGTTTGCTTATCATTATATACCTTAAATCGATGAAAAAACGACGTTTTAATGACTTATTAAGTCACACTAGCAGCGGGCAGTATTTCATAGTCATTCGGACACAGGTATATAATAATATGTCACATGTCTTTTGTAATTGGCAGTAATCTCTGACGATAGAATTTCGAGTATGCCTCGTAGCAGCATCGGGGCAAATATTTGCCAATCCAGGAGTTCGTAATAGTTATCAGATTCAATGTCCAGTAAATTTCTAAAGTATACTCAGGGACTAATATGGATATTCAGAATTTGGCATCATCTCAGTTTATAATACTATGTCTTTTTTCATTCTTTCATTTTAACTGAGGGTTAGGATAAGAGTTGAGACTATTTACATCTGGCTGCAGTACTCTTGTTAAGTATGATGCTAATTAGCAAGTGTAATGGCAAGTTGACAGATAGGTATATACAGTATTTCATGCAGACCGAAGGGTATAGTAGCCCGCTATGAAACAAAGGTAAACCTTAATGTGACAGTCGAAAAGGTAAAAATTTGGGTTCAAACTGTAGTATTAGGGAACGTCCTTAATGTGGACGAAATGGTTCCCTTTCGAGATCAGTCATCGATTCCATATGGCCTTATGCTGTAGGCAGAAGGATATATCAAATTGACGACTTGCTGAGTGTGCTTATTATTATATACCTCAAATGGAAAATGGGGAAAAGCATGTCAATGACAGTCACAGTGAGCATGAAGATTATTATTACTGCACCCTTAGCACTGGTCAGTATTTGATAGACATTTGCACACAGGTATATGATAATATGAACTACGCCATCTCTAGTTTGGTGGACACAAACCAGGGGTCCGTGTAATAATCTAGGATCATACATGTAGACCCTTGTCATAGAGACCCAGGGGCCTGTTTCATAAATTTTGAACGATCGTTTAAAAAATCGTACAAAGGTCGTAGGGAGGAAATCTTTGCATATCTGGGTTCTCTCGTACATGTAAGACCTTCGTACGATATGATCAAATGATAATGGCAAAAATCGTTACATAAATATTGACCTACATCGTGCAAATGGTCTTAGATCGTCCCAAATCGTCCTAACGTACGACACCTCTAAAGGGTGTCGTGGGTTTCGATTCATATATTCATTTCATTTACTTAGATCTAAAATTGAAATAAAGCTTTATTAACGTTAAGATACACAAAAATCCATGAAAAATGACTAAAATTGACTGAAATAGCTAAGGCTCAAATTTGTTCTGTTAGTTGAATTCTAGTAGGCTGATCGTTAAGATTGGAACCCAATAGCTCATAAGCAGTGTGCATGGATGGTAGGGGGGGGGGTGCATAGCTTCCACATAGTAGATCTATGATCTCTTACGATATATGTCAAAGATAGGATAATTTGTACGAACGATTCATGTGTTTCCCTACAATCGGCTTTATGTAACTAAATTGGACGACCATCGTCCACGAGGTCGTACATCGTTGGATAGATCTTATCGTACAATGGTCGTATCGTTCAAAATTTATGAAACAGGGCCCACGGACGGTGTGGGTCAACCTTATTCAACACTTATGGACGACCTTATGGACTTATGGTCTACGTGTACGAGCCTAGATTATTAAACGAGCCCCAGTGTGTTAAGAATCATGTTTTCATCATAGAGTCTTGAATAAAACATTTACTTAGGGTACGTCTGCATCAACCCTGAGGTAAGATGTAAACTGATATCAGTCCGGAGTTGATACTGAGTAAAGTGGAGGTCATGACCTGCCACCTCGCTGTCAGGCTGGACTGATACATGCGATCACTTAGTAAACAGGCCCCACGCCCCCTACACATCACTCCGCACACAGATAACGCTGACAGGGAATCACTCTACGACGAGACCTCACTGTCCTCTGAGGGGTAATACAGGGAGACTGGTTTAGGGTGAGGGAATTCAGAAGTTACGGGGTGAGGATGCGTAAAGTTACTTGACGAGGCTATTGCTAAGGTTTGTAAACTTTACGCTGTCATATAACAAGCTGTAGTGACCAAATTAGACTTTGAATGGTGAGTGAGGGTAAGTTCGTATGAACTTGAGTTATCTGAAGGTGTATAATAGAGTGAAAACAGATTCATTTCATCTGTGAATTGTTAATCACAGGCAGGAAAATGCGCCCTTCCCGGCGTCGGGGCAAGTATTTGCTGGTCTGTGAGTTCGTAACAATTCACAGATTAAACACCCAGTCAGTTTTCCATTTTAATTTACTGATAAGAGAATGTTCTATGGTGAGATGAGATGAAAGACGTGGGTTCAGCAAGAAGGTCACTTCAAGGTCAGGTGCTAAGCTACTCCCACGTTACACTCTCCATGCATATTCTGGGTCCTTTTTAAAAAGAAAAGAACATCATAAAGTTCTGTTCATGATTTCACTCCTGGTATTTTTATCCCATAGCCTTCACATTGGGAACTCGTTCTCCATGCCTCTACGAGTATTGCAGCCTGTTCTCCATGGTTTATAACCTGTGTGTCTTCCATTCTGTTAGTACATGTATGTACAGGGTGAGATAAATACAGAAAGCAACTTGTTTTTGGTCAAAAAAGTCGTTTGAATGCTACATGATATTCAATAATCACTCAGCTGTCGCCTCGTTCATATCACTCTGCATCAACTCGTTGAGAACGACGACTTTGACAAAAACTTATTATTATCTTAGCCTGGTTTAAACATCCATAGGCTTAACATTAGGAACTCGTACTCAACATGCTTGTGAGTACGGTAACTCATACTCAATGTGCGATAAATAGATAAATATTTCCGGCCTAAGATAAAATCAGAAACATATTCATACTTGGTCTGAGTCCCTGTTCACCTTCTCGTTCTGAGTGCTTCAGAATATTCACTCAACCATCGCCTCGTTCATATACAGGTGTTGCTGTTCAGCGCCGCCTAACGGCCCACTGTCTAGAACTTTGCGCGGCCGCAATTTGGATTGTCAGCTTGATTGTCTGTGAAGCTCCATTAACAATTCTCATATTTTTCTAGCTCATTATATGTGAGTTGTTTGACTTTTATAACTTTTGACTGTTGCCTTGTTTTGAATCTGAAATTTTCGCTGGTGTCCCCTGTCTTTAGTGAATAGCCGCGGAAATAGTGTTGGGTCGGGGCAGAGATTATTAAGCGCTAGCAATGCGAAAGATCTGGGAGGAGAGTGGTCTACAACTCCACCAGAATCTCGTCCAAATCTCGTTAAGCATGCAGATCTCGCGAGACACCGTATCCTCTCGCGGAAGGAGACACCAGATCAAACTCCGGATGATAATTCCGGCGTGCCCCCTCCGGCGGAGTTACGGAGAAAGTTGTCGTTAAGGTAATATTGACTCCGGGCAGAGACAGGAGGAGGCAGCGTGAGGACACTCTCCTAGCAGAGATCCTGCGTGCTCTCCTAGCAGAGATCCTGTACTCTCCAAGCAGAGATCCTGTGCTCCATTCCCTGTGGCCGCTTGTATCTCTGCACCAACCTGCCTGTTTGGGATAAAATCTGTCCAATCTGCCAGTATTTTTAAAATATCCTAAATTCCTGGCGCTTTAGGCGGTATTTTGTGTTTTACTTATAAATATAGAGATGCACATATTTATAGTAAAATTCCGCTTCTTGGACACCTCGCTTAAGGGGATAATTTGGATCGGGGGCCATCCATAAAGTATGTACGCACTGAGGGGGGTCGGGGGGGGGGTAAAGAAATTTGGAAATTTTGCATATATATGCTCCCTCTTGGTTCTATTGCGTACAATATCGGGAGACGGGGTGGGTGGGGTGCAAAGATATCAGAAATTCTGCGTACACACTTTATGGATGGCCCCTTGTCAGCTGGATTGTCTATGAAGCTCCATTAACAATTCCCATATTTTTCCAACTCATCATATGTGAGTTGTTCGACTTTTACAACATTTAGCAGTTGTCTTGTTTTGAATCTGAAATACTGGCTGGTCCCTCCTGTCTTTAGTGGATACCCGGGGAACCAGCTTAGGGTCGGGGCAGAGATCAGCGCCGCAGAAGATCTGCTGGGAGAGTGTGCGGACATGTTGACAGACATCCACCTCTGGTATCTTACCTCCAGGGTCGGACTCTCTTCATTATGAGACACAGATTGCTTCTGGATCCTGCAGCAGTTTGCCTTGTGGCCCGCAGGAGGGTGCATTATGCTCCGTTTTGCCTCATTAGTGCCAGGTAATAAAACGGGGCTGGGTGGGGAGAGGGAGGGGTGGGGTGTATGGCTGTGGGAGTTAATCAAGGTAGGTAGTTCCAGCTCATACCAGCCCTACCAGGTTGTGTATGTATATATTAAGAAAGAAGGTGATGAGTGTTTGGTCTGTGTTCCCGTTCGCCATCGAGGTTGGAGTGTGCAGTAATATGTGAAACCATAGATATGGTGACAATACAGGGTAGATTTACTTGTTGTTTCGGAGAAATTTGTTCTGAACAAGCTGGCATGGCTCGTTCACAACGAATTTTGGCTCGTTCCCAACAAATTTCTCCGAAACAACAATTAAATCTACCCCATATTGTCACCATCACTATGATTTCATATATTATATACCTTAATTCAGTCTTAATTTGCTAAAACTGACCGTAATTTGACATCGAAGTGACTTGGCACAACTCTCAAACACGATGTGTACGCTAGGAAATATGCCAGATGTTGATAACCGGAAGTGATCACCACGCAGGTGCGAATACATTATACCACCGCATAAATTAATGCAGGGTCACCCTGCTACGCTCGATCGTCCTGTCGGACAGCTCTACTCGAGCAGTGCAGTGTCTGACAGGGGTTTTGCATTTGTTGACATCGACGAGTTGCCCGCTCGGCCCGTGAACGTATCGAAATTGATATTTCTCGCATATCTAAGCTATCTAAAGTGTATCACGTGATTCGTTATCGTATTCCACCTCGATGTTTGATGTATTTAAGCACTAACTCGCTCCTTGGTTACTGTACGACGCCATGGAACTAAAAAAGTGAAGCAATCTGCCATTTTTTAATCTTGCACCTAGAATCAGCCTAGAATTCTGTTGTCAGCCTCTCAACCAATCAAAATGCTTTATTTCTTCAAAGCGTGCAATCTGTAGCTCAAAGCATGCAGGTAAGGTTAAAAGCGTGCATTTTGTCACTCAAAGCATGCAATCTGTTGGTATCCAAAAGTAACCAGTACAACGATTCATGGCGTACAGTGCAATCTGTTTACGATAACTATACCCATAGCAGCAGTGTGTATTTTTTTTTTTTTTTTTAATACGTTTATTTAACCTGTACAGCACTCAGCCTGTGTATCGGCTGGTTTCCATGTGCCAACAGATCATTTTACAGCATTCATCATTTGGTTCCAATCTCAGTTATTTAAGGTACATTTTGGTAAGACTTTGTGCATAGGTATATAATAATATCTCTGTATAATGTAAGTAACCTCTGAATAACCCCCGAGCATCTCCGAGCACTTCCGAGCATCTCCGAGCAACTCTGAAACGACCCTGAACGACGCTGAACGCACACTGCATCGCTCGAGCAAACTACGGCAAACTCGTCGCTGCTATGATAGGCTTCTGGGTAGGAACTATTTTTTTTACGGAGATTTGATGTCAATTCAAACTGAAACTGGTTTGACAAATCTAAAAGTGTGACAGCACTAGAACTATTATTTATAAGCAAGATTACATTGTATTACATCTTTCTGAGTGGTATAGTATTGTTTTATGTTCAGTAGAAACAAGAAGTTACCGATGTTGTCACTCAGTTCAGAAGATGACAGTTGAATGTTTACTTCAAATCCTAAACCTCTTTTGAACTAATCATATCATTTCTAAAGTCATCAAAGAAATATATCAATATCATTTACGAATCTAGCTGTGAAAACAACTAGACCCACTACACAGCTATGAACTACATTCTCTTGGGTAGTATTACATTGCCCATAAAAAGGCGCGGAGGGAACATCTTAAAATCCTAAGATTGTAAAGAGTCCATCATTGCAGAGACAGGTTTTACGGAGCGATAAACTGGAGCGGTGCAGTGTGCTCCGAAAAACTCCGAGCACCTCCGAGCGGTTCCAGGCGTCTCCGAGCACCTTCGAGCACTTCCGAGCTAACCCGAGCACCTACAAATGCCTCCGAGTAACTCCGAGCGACCCTGAGCACCTCCAAAGCGACTCCGAGCGACCCCGAGTCACTCCGAGCGACTCCGAAGCGACTATGAGCGTCTCTGAGCACCTCCGAGTGACTCCGAGCAACTCTCAACACCCCGAGCAACCCCGAGTCACTGCGAGCGACTCCGAAGCGACTCCGAGCACCTCCGAGCAGCTCTGAGCACCTTCGAGCTACCCCGAGTACCTCCGAGCAATCCGAGCGGCTCCGAGCAAATCCGAGCGACTCCGAGCACCTCCGAGCATATCCGAGCACATCCGAGCAACTCCGAGCGACCCCGAGGGACTCCAAGTCACTCAGTCTCCCCCTAGCGCCTGTCATTGAGAGTGTAAACTGTTTACTCTCTAAGCAAAAGCTGAAAGCTCGGAGTCAGGAGAAGCCTAGAACCCGTCGCCACCCCCACCCCATGTAGACGTGTCCCTCTCGTGTGCCTTTGTGTGCTGGCGTTTCGTTACGTCGGGTGATGGGGGTGGGGTGTGTGTAGGGGGGGGGCGGCTATGGGGGGCCGATCTGGACATTGTTATTTTGTCTATATTCCGTGGTATGTAACTCATTCTGTGCCACGGAATCACATGTACATATACATTCTTGAATCTAGGAAATCACTTCTTTCCATGATATGACTTTAACGAAAAGATATTTTCACGAAATGACTTTCATGAAATGACTTTGTTTATGAAATAACTTTCACAAAATAACCTTTCCATGAAATTACTTTATACACGAAATAACTTTGTCCACAAAAGGACTTTGTTTATGAAATGACTGTTTATGAAATGACTTTCACAAGATGACTTTGTCCACACAAAATGACTTTCCCGAAATGACTTTTTCCACAAAATGACTTTCACGAAATAACTTTGTCCACAAAAGGACTTTCATGAAACAATTTTTTCACAAAATCGTTTTTTGAAAGTCAATTAGTGAAAAAAAAGCCATTTCATAGGACAAAATGATAGTAAATATATCTTTATGTGATTCCGTTGCACGGAATGAGTTCCAGACTGATTCCGTGGACGGAATGTATATATAATGACAATGTTCAGAACGTACTCCATAGTATTGACCGGACAGTCAAAATGGCTTTTTTTTCACGAAATGACTTGTCTATAAAATGACTTTCACAAACAAATTTTTTCATAAATTGACTTGTAAACACATAATGATTTTTTCATGAAATGACCTTCATGAAATGATTCATGATTTCGTGAACGTCATTTCACGAAACAAAAAACCATTTCGTAGGACAAAATGATAATAGATATACCTATATGTGATTCCGTTGCACGGAATGAATTATAAGGACCGTTTCCATTGGCCGACAAAGATTGCTTAGACTTTTTGAGTTACACAGAAAGTCTATCGGTGGTGCTACTGACTGTGCATCGGTATAGAAAAATCGTTGAGGGTAGTAGATTTCCCTTGGTGACCTAGCTTTCACTCAGTTGTGGGTGGTGCCACATTGCATAATCTAAGCAGAAAAAGTCGTGGGGCATTTCACGACCTTGGTTGTTTCTATTGACCGATATTGGGTCCACAGTGCCAAGAGTCCGTCGGTGGTTCCTGACTATAGTTCGGTGACGGGAAATCGGCCAATGGAAACGGGCCTTTATCCTACCTCTAATATAAAATCACATAGGCTTAACATTGACTTTCCGTATGTGCCCATATGTCTCATACGGATAAAAAATCACTCCTAGGAGTGTACAAAAAATGGACCAATCAGAGATCAGCAGCTGAAAGTAGTTCCAAGCGCCTTCAGAGCAGCAAGGAGAGCTATATGGAGGACTTCAGAAAGTTTTTATCGTGTTTTTTGTTACTATCCTCACATAAAAATATCGTTCACAGGGGGTAGGATAAAATCAAAACCTTATTTGTTTTAATCAGGGCTCCCGTATGCGACTCCTGGAGTTTTGGCTCCGGATATCACCTAGCTCCGCCTCGTGATATCACTACGCCAAACCCCAGTCGTCGCATACGGGGGCCCAGATTAAAACTCATCCGGTTTTACGATAATACACTGATTCCATGGACGGAATAAAGACGGAATGACATAACGGCGCCCCATAGCGTAGTTTGGGTGTCAGTCTCAGCCTGTTGGCGGCTGGTGTGAGGGGACGGCAGGGGTCGGAGGTGACACGGCTTGACGGGATGACGGGGGTGACGGGGAGGTGCAGACAGGTGTTGTAAACACCATAACATGACTCAGGTACTCGGGTCAACATCCCCCCCCCCCCACCCGACGACTGCACACCACCTGACCCTCAATCCCACACTCTCCCAGCAGATCTTCAGCGTCATTTGGGCTCACGGGTCTCTGGTGCAACCCAGTGATACTGGAACTGGAACAGGAACTGGATTCAGGTTACAAAACAGTGTCAGACGGATTTAAAACCAAATCATGACGATATTATGAGTGGGGTAAAGAATACTGGGACCTGTTTCACTAGTTTCATGATATTTCTAGATGGTGTGACATGTCTAGATGGCGTCTAGATGGTGTGTCCGGTGTTATAAGAACTAGACATTAGATTTCATTTTGTGCGTTCTTGCTTGCACTGTTGGTGCCGCTTTTCATGTCTGTCTAACACTTTTGTCACGAAACTAGTGAAACAGGTCCATGATGTGTAGATTTGTCTAATTCTTATGTTTGGGGTCTGTCTTTTCCTATGGGCAGCTACTTGTGGTGTGTCAAAACCAGACAAACCCAATGTCTGTATGGTGTCACAGACATGTCACAAAACTAGTGAAACAGGGACCTGTTTTAGTAGGCTCGTGACATTAGGCCTAGACAGACATCAACAGCGGCACCAACAGTGCAAGCAACAGCAGAAAAAGACTAGCAAATATCAGAAAATCGGAGTGCCCAATCTTCTCTATATTTGGGACGATTATAGGTTATATATATCTCCTACTCATGTTAAAGTGTCATCGCTTAATTCCTACGGGAAGTGAGTGAAACTCCGCGTGTCATTGATTGCAATCTTGTGATCTGTCCGTATGGTGTCACAGACGCCATCTAGGCATGTCACAAAACTACTGAAACAGGTCCCTGGTGTTAAATGGGCTTGACGGACATTCCAAAAGTAGGTTCTTCACCTCCAAGGTAGTAGGTGTCAATCCAAAGTTGATGAAACTTCCACTTTGAACAAGCATATGGGTTTTATTGACAAAACAAAACCCTGCACCTCATGAGGTGTTTTCTACTCGTGAAAGTAGTCCCAGAGACTATGCCAAGTGTGGCACCAAAAACAACAGGAATATGTGTATAATGTGTACTTTACTATATACCCATGCCGTATATACTGTAAATACGCACCGTTTCGGCATATGACGTAAAAATACTGTGCGGACCACTGGTCCGTATACTAAAATACGGACCACCTTGCCATACACGTTTATTAAGATATCGGTTATTAAACATTAAATTACTTTTTTTTTTTGGGTATATAGTAAATATATAACGTCCAACCAGAACTCGATGATAATTTACGGTTTGTACGGATATAGGCATAAATGCCTCGGTCCGTACAAACGGTAAATTACCATCTCGTACTGTGACTTGTACAGCATGGTCAGGACGTTCTATATAAATATGAGCTATCTCACTTCTAGAATACAAAGGACTCTTCAAAGTGCTCAGAAATCAGGACATCTGAATAATTGGCGTAACGAACTAATTCCCAAAGAAGTACTTTGGCACAGAGATACATTCACAATAGTGACTGGTTTCAGATACAAGTGGCCTTATGGTCCTAGGAGTTGACGCGTAGTAATATCCGAGCAGCGCATGCAAGGATATTTCGCAGTCAACTCAGAAGAGTATACAACTGCTTTTATCCGAAACTATATTGTATTTATTATTCACCTTATCCTGACAAGTGGCGTACCGATATTATTTTAAGTACGCACTATCTTTTCATGGGCACTATTTTTCTGTATGCCCTGGTTTTTGTGACCCTGAGCATACAGTATATGTGTATTCGCCGGGTATTTCAATACACACTCCCTGTGTGTTTTCTATTGACACTTTCTATTAGGTGGATATATCTGTATGCGCCAGGTATGGTGATGCACTCTCCCTATGTGTTTTCCATGGACACTTTTGTATTAGGTGGATATATCTGTATACTCCAGGTATGGTGATACACACTCCCCATGTGTTTTCTATGGACACTTTGTATTACGTGGATATATCTGTATGTTCTAGGTGTGGTGATACACACTCCCTATGTGTTTTCTATGGATACTATGTATTAGCTCCGGGTATGTAGATAAACACTCCCTTTGTGTTTTCCATGGACACCTTGTATTAGGTGGATATATCTGTATGCTCCGGATATAGTGATACACACTCCCTTTGTGTTTTCTATGGACACTTTTGTATTGGGTGGATAATAAAAGCAGTGCTCGGGACCTATGCTTGGAGAGTGTCCACTCCTGGTGACCCGCCTCACTCTCCAAGGAATGGCGGGCTGACAGGTCCTCACAGTGTTACTGTTTATCTGTGTGACTCCTGCCATCACTGTGTTGTTGTATGTCTCATAGATACCCTCCATCTATTATGGGCAATCAAATACTGCCCCAGTCTATTGAAACTCAAAACAAATGTCGCTTTAGGACTACAATCCTACACAGAACCACTGAGTTTGGTACCAGTGATATCAGTAACATTGGAATTCAATGCACAAGCTCGACATTCAATATTCAGTGTCTTGTTTTTATGTTGCACAATTCTCAGATGATATTACTAGACTCACTAAAGCAGGATTCACATGGTGGGATTCATGTACCTCACAGGGTGTTTATCTGTACTCGAACGCAATCTTTTCGTCTAGATTTTAGGGTTCCATTTCCCTAAGAAATGTTTTTCGCCCTGTAATTGTTGGCGTCATTTTACCCTAAAAAGGAACAGAATCTCCTGAGATTTTGAGCTCTGTGAGGTACATGAATCCCACCATGTGAATTCCACTTCCACGACTCACTATCCACTTGATGCTAATCTCCCTCGCTCTCTCCCTCTCTCTCTCCCTCTCTCTCCTTCTCTGTCTGTCTGTCTCTCTCTCTCTCTCTCTCCCTGTCTCTCCCTCTCTCCCTGTCTCTGTCTCCCTCTCTCTCTCTCTCCCTCTCTTTCTCCCTCTCTCCCTCTCTCCCTGTCTCTGTCTCCCTCTCTCTCCCTATCTCTCTCCCTATCTCTATTCCTCTCTCTCTCTCCCTATCGCTCTCCCTCTCTCCCTGTCTCTCTCTCCCTCTCACTCTCTCTCCCTATCTCTCTCCCTATCTCTCTTTCTCTCTCCTCTCTCCCTCTGTCTCCCTCTCTTTCTTTCCCTCTCTCTCTCTCTTTATCTCCCTCTCTCTCCCTCTCTCCCTCTGTCTCCCTCGCTCCCTCTGTCTCCCTCTGTCTCCCTCTCTCCCTCTCTCCCTCTCTCTCTCCCTCTCTCTCTCCCTCTCTCTCCCTCTCTCCCTATCTTTCCCTCTCTCTCCCTCTCCCTCCCTCTCCTCTCTCTATCTCTCTCCTCTCTCTCTCCTTTCTCTCCTCTCTCACATCTCTCTCTCCTCTCTCTCCCCATGATCTCCCTCTCTCGGTCTGAGTAGCACAGTATATCGGGATTCCTCTCCTCTCTCTATCTCTCTCTCCTCTCTCACATCTCCCTCTCCACTCTCTCTCCCTCTCTCTCCCTCTCTCTCTCCCTCTCTCTCTCCCTCTCTCTCCCTCTCTCCCTATCTTTCCCTCTCTCTCCCTCTCCCTCCCTCTCCTCTCTCTATCTCTCTCCTCTCTCTCCTTTCTCTCCTTTCTCTCCTCTTTCACATCTCTCTCTCCCCATGATCTCCCTCTCTCGGTCTGAGTAGCACAGTATATCGGGATTCCTCTCCTCTCTCTATCTCTCTCTCCTCTCTCACATCTCCCTCTCCACTCTCTCTCCCTCTCTCTCCTCTCTCTCTCTCCCTCTCTCTCTCCCTCCCTCTTCTTTATCTCTCTCTCTCTCTCTTGCTCACTCTCAGTCTGAGTGACACAGTATATCTTGGTGTTCACTGTGTCACTCCGGGTTCCTGTCTCGGGTGGTGTATTTTTACCCCTGACCTCCTCCCTCTCCCTCCCCCTCCTCTCCCTCTCTCTGTCTCTCTCCCTCTCTCTCTCTCCCTCTCTCTCTCCCCGTGATCTCTCTCTCTCTCTCTCTCTCAAAGTATATCTTGGTGTTCACTGTGTCACTCCGGGTTCCTGTCTCCGGTGGTGTATTTTTACCCCTGACCTCCTCCCCCGCGCCGCCCATAGAGGAGTTCGTCTGAGGTCCTTTAAGTGATATCGTGTGATAATTAAATGTCTGTGAAAGGCTTCCTGTCCCGCGCAGAAACACAAAGAGGATGCTTTTATCTCGTCTATTTACAGCCGCATTCATCTGAGATTCAGGGCAGGCTCTGCTGAATGTTCCTCTCTGTTATACACATGTTCACTGCTGTCAGCTACCTGGATATCATTCCAATTGAGGGTTTAAGCCCAATGCCCATCTACCGATTTCGGAGCATTCATGTACCATTGTCGGCGACAAACGGACGGTAATTTGTCTCAGGCGAGGTATCCTAATGGAGTCGGCCGCAGTCGGTAGATGTAGGACAGCTAGGCAAGGGTGAGCCAACGATTAGTAGACAGATTTGCTTAGGACTAATATCCACCACCCCATCTCCTCAATGTCCGCCGGTCGAGCGAAGGGTTACGTAATTTGCCTGCGACAAATTCACCGACTCCTATACGATTTGTGAACTAATCGCTCAACCCTGAATCGGTAGATGGGCATCATGCTTTAGGTATTGATAATTCCTCAAATCTCTAATACCTCGATTTATACTGTGTATTATTGACGATTAGAGATTTGAGGTATTATCATATACCTGTGGTCCAACATTTATGAAATTCCACTTTACTGAGGTTTTCAATATTGATAATGTGTTCTAGGGCTGTAGTGAATGACCGCTAACATGTAATGACTGGGGCGCGTTTAATAATCTAGGATCGTACATGTAGACTCTTTTCTGTATGCCATAGAGACCCAGGGACGATGTGGGTCAACTTTATTCAACACTAATGGACGACCTTATGGACGGCTAAGACTGTCTTAGGGAACGAACTGAAATATTATCATACGATAACCCTTGTATGAGGTACAGAAAAGAGTCTTCATGTACGATCCTAGATTGTTAAACAAGCCCCTGGATTCCTCCTAGGTGGTTTTGGGGCATGTATGGGGTTTGCCAACTGGGATCAAAATTCTCTGTCGGCAACTGTGAGCAAAAATTTCTAGGATTTTCTGTGAACGCACAAATGCAAAATCGTTGGCGACTCTTGTCCCGCCTCCCATGGCGCATGCACGAGTCTCCGACTCGAATCCATCTAAAAAAGGCACTGGTCTCTTGCGATTTAATTTCAGACATATTTAGGGCTGCTAGTCACTGATCATTCTCTCCAAACCACTGTGCGTAAGGCGTATCCGAGCAACTATCACAGGCACCAGTCTCTGGGGCGACAATCTCCTAGTGGGAATCGGCGTTAAGTAAACAAATTGGCGTTTTCTGATGATTCTCGTTTTTCCAGTGATAAAAGACTGAGAATGGACATGAACTCACCTGCAGTAAGTAACTTTCCTCATGTTATTATATGATCACTAGCGACTTCGTCGATTCGCTACCACCCCCCCCCCCCCCCCAGAAAAAACTCCAAGAAACCCCGATAATGACGTTCAGATCATGAATATTCACGAGCGGAATTCTGAAAGGGCTATTATTTCATGTTACACAGGTAGTAGCTTGTTACTGGTGTCTACACTAACACCAGCGTCTCTCTCAAGGTAAGGAGATCAGAAAATTAGAGTTCTAAATTATGTTTACAGTATGGCAAGAAGTATGTTCTCAGGATAGAAGTACATCTGTGTAGGGAAATTTAAAAAAGGATAGCTCGTTTAAGTTTAGCACTACACGAGAATCTCACTCTCGTGGCTCTTCAATCTCCATGCCTATGTCTGGTTCACTTTGTCTCTATGTGCGGGACCAACTCCAGGCGGATATGTCGGAAATTCTACCGTTTTAGATATAGTAGGTAATAAGGTAGATATTCATCCACTGAGCACTAGACTTTATTTCGGTAAAGGACATTAAGGGGGTTCTATCTTATATCAGAGGAAAGGTCATTTATGGCGTATTATCCGTAGTCTCTATATCATATTCCGGGGTACTGGGAAAGGTCATTCTCTTTTTCCACAATGCCCTTTTACTGTCTCGTCCTAGTGTTGTAGACCTGAGTGTAGTTTTAGTATCCAATAAAGTGCCTTCCCTCTCTCGCATTGCCATTTAAATCTTGATGATCATTATGAGCACTGTGCATTATTTCGGTAAAAGGGCATTTAGGTGGTTCTAGCGTATAACACGTGAAAGGTCATTTCTGAGGTAATCTTCATAGAGTCTATTTATAGTATGGGGTAATGTGAAAGGTCATACTGTCCTTCTACTTTGTGACGTAGTGTGATGAACCTGTATATATAGTTATATGATTATATATACCGCCCGCTCCTACCCATGTCGTATTTATAGCCGTATTACCAAGTACAGACATATTATATTCATTTATTCATATATACGCCATCGCGGAAATGCATGTATTGGCTGAATATTGAATTGTTTTCATATATATGTATATATATACGCCCAGGCCTTATATACGGACGCGTCTTGGCTGTATTTCACACCCAGCGTATAGTAGAGGAAATAGCCCGTTTGTGTTGGTAGAAGTACAGGTGTCCTCAGTAGGAAGCCCTCCCCCCGCCCCCCTCCCCCACCTCCCCCCGCCCGCTCTCAGTGAAGCCCTCTTCACTGGATGCTTATATACGCCTACAGATGAGGTGTATACACACGGGGAATTGGACGACCTTGTATACGCAAAATACCTACTTATATACGCCGGGCACATCCATATGTAAAATAATGATGTTCATGCAGTGCAACAAATTGTCCAAAAGCGAAGGTAAAAATGGTTATTTTAAGTATATATAATCAACAGTCATATATAAATACTATCGTATATTATGTCTGTACTTGGTAATACGTGATAGTTTTCGTCAATTGTGCGGCATATTCATCTCGCACAGCCACAGTAACTCTGTTTCCGTATAATATGTAATATAATATTTGTCCAACAATATAGCCGTCCCTCTCATATTGCAATCTGGATATGAACCTGACTCTGAACAATTTATTGGTCTAAGTATTACACTTTAAATGTCCTCAATGTAACTACGTCTATTACCTATGACAGAGTTAACTGGCGTTATGCCTGTCTTGTAAACCATTGTAACTGTCATGATTTGTGAACTATTGTAAGTATCATGATTTGTTAATGACATGTTTTGCTTTGAGAATGTTTAACATATTGTCTTTGTTTTGTTGGCTGAATGAGTCCTCTTGTCTGTCATTTGTCAATTGTCCTGTAACCTGTGTGACATATGTAAGGAAGAACGCCAATAGGCGATTACAATTGTCCTTAATCTTATTGAATAAAAATATATATATATATGTATATGTATCATGTTTGACTGTGACTGCTGATTATTTGTCAGTCAATTTACTATATTCAAACATGACAAAATCCATGTTACGCACTCATGAATAGAAATTACATTTCCAACAACATATCAGAGCTAGTTGTATTATTCTCTCATTTCTAATATTATTCATTTCAAAAAGAAGAAAAATCAAACCAGTATCTGTACATAAAAACAACAAAACACTTCCATGGAGGTGTTTTTGAAACTAAGAACGATAAGATAATTGATCTTATCACATGGCTTTTGTTGCATTCTCGTTACCTAAAATGATCCGCTTTCATTGGGGAAGGTCATACAAGATGATCAAGAAAATATCTTTATTCAATTTTTTAAAAGGTCACATATTTTCCCTTTTTTCAGGTCCGTTGCTAGGTGGGTTCGATCCTTCATAACAAAACATCTTTCACTAAGAATACAAAAAGTAAACAATAAAAACTGCAAAAGGTGTCCTGGAATTTGAGGACCACATAAAGAAAGGACTGCCACTCCTATCGTGGTGACTATCCCCTGAGGTTAGTCCTAATCGTAATCGTTCAACCAGTATCATTCTTAGTTTTAAAAACTCCTCTAGGCACTAAATACATTGCCTAAAGGTTTGAGTAATCATATATAGAATTTCAGGATGCTTCTAGAAAGCTATCCCTGCAATATCTGTGTGCTATTCACTGTGATATTGAGAACAGAGCAGGGTGCCAGTGTCACGGTGTCTTTGAGGCGGCCCAGCTGACCATGATCAATGACTCAAGACCAAAATACATCAAGACTCAGTGGTGCTTGATGTTTTTCGATCCTAGATAGGCAGCTTCAGAAATGGTAAGTTGACTGCGTGGAAGTGAGTTACAGAAAACTATCCATAGACTGAATGTAGCCTAAACCTTTTAATTGTTATTTATTTATACTTGCATGCTCTTTCATCAATGCTGAACATATTATTTGCTCCTAGTTATCCAGTACCCTGACTATATGGGACCCTTCTAACCTCTAGGCGGTGTATATATTGCGCGCAAGTACGCTCTAATAACTTATATTTACAATAGGATGGGACCTGTTTCAGTAGTTTCGTGACATGTCTAGATGGCGTCTGTGACACCATACGGACAGATCACAAGATTGCAATCGATGACACGCCGAGTTTCACTCACTTCTCGTAGGAATTAAGCAATGACACTTTAACATGAGTAGGGGATACATATAACCTATAATCGTACCAAATATGAAGAAGATTGGCCATTCCGATTCTCTGATATTTGCTAGTCATTTTCCGCTGTTGCTTGCACTGTTGGTGCCGCTGTTGATGTCTGTCTTGGCCTAATGTCACAAAACTACAGAAACAGGTCCCAGAGGTAGGTGTACTATTCTCTAAATTCTAATATCATTCATTTAAAAACGAAATAAATCAAACCAGTATCTGTACATAAAACATCAAAAACACCCCTAGGACATTTGAGTTCACTCTCCGCCTAGAGTTCGGGTTCTCACGGATTGATTTCTCACTCTTTTTATCATGTTAGAAATGGAAGCTGACCGGGTCGAGATAACCACACATACCCCGGGGGTGTTTCCATTCACGTGGCGCTAGATCTTATTATTCTCCTCGAGAGCTTCATCAAACTGGGAATGTTAAAACGGAACTCCGGAATGTGAATCACGCTTCAGTGTCCGTTCTCCGCCGTTTGAAGCTTGACCTTGGGTTAAGTCGACAGATGACCTTCCTCTGTGGTCAAGAGGATGACCTCTGCACGCGCTGACCTTTGACTCAAGGTCACATACGTAAGTCTAGATGGGAACAGTGAGAAGGGTTGTCATACCAGCTGGTGTTGAGACTCCATCATTCTGATTTATACTACAGAGGAAACCTAGCAAAATTTACGGACAGAACTTGTATCCCATTGAGTTTGAATCACGCAGTAATTCACAAGGCAAAGCTGCATGAATTACGTAGCGATTCAAACGAGATAGGGTCGAGCTCTGACTGTAAACCTGAATTGGTTCCTGAATTTATCTCACTCCTCACATTGACCAATGGGCTAACCTTTTTGACATAATACCCCATTGAGTGTTTTCTCTAAATACTCAATGGGCGTTGGATACTGGTTCACAATGTTAAGTCTATTGGGGACAATACGAAGTGTTTGATAAATGCACATGGACTTGTGTAGGTTGTCCCTGCCTTAGCAAATCATTCTGATGTATACATGCACATGTACATGTGTAGGCTGCCCCTGTCTTTTCTTTCTTTCTTTTCTATTTTTTTTTATCCTCGAGTGGTCACTAGGACAGCGACTGGTCCTATCTTCCGGTGGCTCCAGCGAAAATATTTCTTACCACGAGTTGTTTACAGAGTAGGCTTACAAATATTTGCGGTTAATCGTTAGAGTAATTTTATAGGCTTTATTAGCAAACCTCGAATCTTCCCACTTCCATATGTCCAGCAATAGAGCCCAAGAATATGTATGCACAAGAACTAGTAATTTCATATTTACCTCAGCAAATTTATATTAGCGAATTTCTATTTCTGCTTTCTTGGAATACAATGTTCAGTTTTATAATTGTCCTACAGTTCATTAGTACATATTGATGTGTTGCTCCAAACATAAGAATTAGACAAATCTACACATCATGGACCTGTTTCACTAGTTTCGTGACATGTCTGTGACACCATACAGACATTGGGGTTGTCTAGTTTCGTGACAACACAAGTAGCTGCCCTTAGGTAAAGACAGACTCAAAACATAAGAATTAGACAAATCTACACATCATGGACCTGTTTCACTAGTTTCGTGACATGTCTGTGATACCATACAGACATTGGGGTTGTCTAGTTTCGTGACAACATAAGTAGCTGCCCTTATCAAAAGGCAGGCCCCAAACATAAGAATTAGACAAATCTACACATCATGGACCTATTTCACTAGTTTCGTGACATGTCTGTGACACCATACACACATTGGGGTTGTCTAGTTTCATGACAACACAAGTAGCTGTCCTTAGGAAAAGACACCCAAAACATAAGAATTAGACAAATCTACACGTCATGGACCTGTTTCACTAGTTTCGTTGAAAAGGTGTTAGACAGACATAAAAAGCGGCATCAACAGTGCAAGCAAGAATAGACAAAACGAAGTCTACCGCTAGTTCTTATGAAACCGGACACACAATCTAGACACCATCTAGACATGTCACGAAACCAGTGAAACTGGTCCCAGTAGTCACTTGGAGACACTTGGAGGCGTGCAAGGCAGCCTGACAAGGATCTGTTGGAGTCTAGTGGTAGAGGTAGGAAATTCCATACCCGGAAGCAATATGGCGGCAGTAATGACGTCACATGTTGATGTACAGGCAGATGCAGGACCGAAAATCAACTAAGCATTTCGGACAGGAATTATACTTTCCCAAAAAGTTTTATATTTGCTGATAAATAGTATATATATAAATCTATCAGCCGATCACAAACTGTGAATTTGTTTTCGTGAATTAGAGAATTTTAATCATCTGACAGCTCGCACACGTGTGTCTGTGTTTGGTATTCCCTGGCTTTGAATCTGTGCTATTTTTAGCATTGCCAACGGGAGAATTCCCACATTGGCCAATCAGCGTCCAGCTCTGGTAGACTCCTACAGACCCCTGTCAGCGTGCCCCGTGCGCCTCGAGCGGTCGTGAAAGAGACTACGGCTCAAGCCCCCAGCCGACCTTGACCTTCACTCTCAATGCCGCCTGCCCACCAGGGGCCACCACAAGTCTGCCCTGTAAAACACCCCCTTTTCCTCACGGCGACCACTGCCCGGCCCAGTCTCCATAGAGACCGCGGTCTCCTTCCAAAGGTCTCCATTCATGTGCTCCTCCCAGTCCAAGGGCTTCATTTTCTGGGGGACTGACACCGGAGTGGCCGTGTAGGGGGCGCTGTGGTGGTTTTTTTTTCTTCTCCTGGTCCCTGGCCTCATTTCCTGGTCCCCGGTCGGCGGAGAATAGCGAGGAGAGAACGGGAGGCCGAAACGTTAAATACGCGTCAAATCTCGCCGAATCTCGCCCAATACCGTGCGCCGCGAGACTTCTCCTTGACCTTTGACCTCGTGCTAAGATGATCGCCCGCCGCCATCTTGTTATAGCGCCACCATGCGGTGAGGGTGGTGTCAAGTGTGAGGGGTATGAATAGATCGTATCTGACTATGATATAGGGTTGTGGATGACTACTGCAGCCGCGGCAGATTTTATTTTTTTATATTTTTTTGTTTATTTTAGCAAGAAAATCTTCATTAATACACGGTTTCTCATATTCCTTTCTCTTTCAACGATATTCAAGGGAGACTTTTTTGTATATTTTTTAAGGTTTGGTAAGGAAATTGTCATTTATATACGGTTTCTCATATTTCCCTCTCTTTAAATATGTTTTAAGGGAGATTTCCTTCTTGTATTTGTTGTTTATTTGTTGATTTGAAAATCTTTATTGATACAAGGTTTCTCATATTTCTTTTTCCGTGAATATGTTTTAAGGAAGATTTTTTTCTTATATTTGTTGTTTATTTTGGTAAGAGAATCTTCATTGATACATGGCTCCTCATATTTCTACCCTTTTCAATTTTATACTCCTTATAAAAGTATTATCAACTGGGCTCTGCCTTCAGTGATACTACGTTACATGCTTTTACTGAACATATCCATTTGTGGCACTATTTATTTTTCTTTTCATATTTCATTTTTTGCGGGGGGGGGGGGTCCCTGCCGTACTCGTATTTATAACATTGTGTAAGAGTTTCCACTGAATATATCACACATTTCGCGCCAATACTTTAAGGTGACTAACATTCAGGCAGCCATTGAAGAAAATGATCACTCCCTGCTTTTCACGTGATTCTATCTTTTAAATCAACGAGAAAGCTAAGTACATGTACTTTTTTAATCACAATTACAACCTGCGGAAGAAATACTATAATCGAGATCCTGAATAGAACAAAAGAAAATAAATTTCAATATCTGGTGAAATCGTATCTCTTTTCATCGGGCTCATTTATCCAGCCATGTAAAGGAACACCATTCGCCAGAAGATGATACAAGCCTCACGAGTTACAGCCAGACGAAGAGGCTTCACTTACAACGACGATAGTAAAACCACACCGATCTAACGCGGCGTTTATACTAGATGATTATAGGCGGCGATTCTTGAATTTAGAACCACCTGACGACTAACCCTGCGTTTACACTTGACGATTATAGGCAGCGATTCTTGAATTTAAAACCACCTGACGACTAACCCTGCGTTTACACTAGATGATTATAGGTGGCGATTTTTGAATTTAGAACCACCTGACGACTAACCCAGCGTTTACACTAGATGATTATAGTCGGCGATTCTTGAATTTAGAACCACCTGACGACTAACCCTGCGTTTACACTTGACGATTATAGGCAGCGATTCTTGAATTTAGAACCACCTGACGACTAACCCAGCATTTACACGAGACGACTATAGGCGGCGATTCTTGAATTGAGCACCACATACACCTGATGACTTACCCGGCGTTTACACTAGATGAGTAAATATGTGGTAACTGTAGATCGTCAAGCCAGTAGTCATCAGGCGGTGGCAATGTCCTCCGCAAAAGTCGTCGACCTCAGAATAAACCCAAGTGTTTACAGTGCCGACTACAAACTGACCACCTTAGCACCAACTGATGGGTTACCCTGTGTTTAAGTGAGACGATTATAGGCGCGATTCATGAATTTAGCACCACCTGACGACTAACCCGGCGTTTACACTAGACGATTATAAGCAGCGATTCTAGAATTTAGCCTCACCTGATAACTTACCCGGCGTTTACACTAGAAGATTATAGGTGGCGATTCTGGTATTTTGCACCTCCTGACGACTTTCAGCGTTAGAACGATCTACAGGCGCCATATTTCTAGCCGTCTAGTATAAACGCCGGATTAGGGCACCACCTGACGACTATTGGCTAAACGATTTACAGTTGACACGTTTTTAGTCGTCTAGTGTAAACGCCGGAATGAGGCCCATTTCCATTGGCCAATTTTCATTTTACACTAGCAGTGCTAAAGGTCCGTCGGTGGTTCCTGACTGTATATCCGTGACGGCCAATGGAAATAGGCTTTTAGGAGAACACAAAAAAAATCTACACCGTTTTCGTCAGCTAATGGACACAGGCCTACATACAGCCTCCTCATGATCGGGGAGGTGGGAACTAGATCTCGCTCCAATAAGATACCGAGAGCATTTCAATCTAAACTCAGATGATGATCTACTCCGCAAATAAAGTTTATTTAATTGGAATTTTCTGAATCCACTCGGGATACAAATTATCCTTGTGACTGTCCATGCGCATCGGATGAAATGCCAGCACATCCGGGAGAGGGTCATTCACGGTGACATTTTGATTTTATTTCAATCAAGTTTAAAACCAAGATATTCATCACTGATTTCAAACTTTGCTCTTTTTTTACTTAACATGGTGTTACTATGTGCCATGGTTAATCCATAAGATATCTATATGCCACCATAGTATATGAAGTCAAAACATGTAAAGTTCCAGAATATACATCTCTATCGTAACCAATTATATTGGTTTCTATTAATTCATCCAAATTGCCCGTATTTATTAGTAACAAAATGGCTGCATTAGGACAGTCACCATCTTGTAGTACCTCCCTCCCTGTCTTGATGTTGACCTACTGCGGCCATGTAGTGAATGGTATGTTTATCCTCATTATCACTCACTCTAGTTCCCGGTCTGGCCACATGGGCACAGGGCTTTCTGACATGACACTGACTCCTGAGTTGTCAGTGAAATGAGTGGCCTGCCTTGGCATGTGCAACAGACCGGAACGAGACTGGTCAGTCCTGATTGGCCGTTACTTCATCAGCCAATCCCAGCACAGAGTTTACAAGCTTACCCTGAACTCAGATGCCACCTGCTGTGTGTATATAAGTGGATGTTTTATGTTGGATTAATTTCTGACTCATAGTAGTACCAAGTACATCTGTGTTTGAGTTCTGACTCCCTTTTTCTTAAGGCCTACACCTAGCTAATTTGGGCCTCTAGACTTTACAATGTGATGGGGAAAAGTAAAATCCAGTGCATACACTACACCCTCACCAAATCTTTGATACCGACATCCAGTCATTGCCACCATTGACTTTTAGGGTAAAGTGGAATTCACACGGTGAGATTCGTGTATCTCACAGGGTTTAAATCTCATGAGATTCTGTTCCTTTTTAGGGGTAAATGTCGCCAACCAATGCAGAGGAAAAAATAGGGGATCAGCAGGATTTGCCTAAGACAAACACCCTGTGAGGTATGTGAATCCCCATCGTGTGAATCTCACTTAACTCAAATAGTCTCTGCCGTTTTCGTCGGCCAATGGATACAAGGTTTAAAGGATGTCGCTAGCACCAGGGACCTGTTTCACTAGTTACGTGACATGTCTGTGACACCATACAGACATTGGGGTTGTCTAGTTTGGTGACAACACAAGTAGCTGCCCTTAGGATAAAACAGACCCCAAACATAAGAATTAGACAAATCTACACATCATGGATCTGTTTCACTAGTTTTGTGACAAAAGTGTTAGACAGATATGAAAAGCGGCACCAACAGTGCAAGCAACAACGGACAAAACAAAGTCTAATGTCTAGGTCTTATGAAACCGGACACACCATCTAGACACCATCTAGACATGTCACAAAACTAGTGAAACAGGTCCCAGGTCTGTATGGTGTCACAGAAATTTCACAAAACTAGTGAAACAGGTCCCAGCTGACACATATAATACATGGTAACTATGTATAACTATTATACACCTGTGTGCGAATGTTCCACATTAACTGACCAGCTGTATGGATTGCGTTTGTCGCAGTGTGACAAACTATAAATGTTACTACACTCGGTACTACATGATTCGTTTTTTTAATGATTGCCATGTATATGATGATATACTTTGTGAAGCTGTCTGAATTACATCTGTTCCTTGTTATTTTGTTCGGAAATATTCCCTCGTTCTTCAAACTCTCTAAATATTTCTGACATAAAACAACACCAAACATATTCCTTTCAGCCATGCTAACCATGTCTTCCTATATTACAAAAAAAATAAAAGTTTTCCGAAAAACTTCAACCAAACCTTTTCTTATCTTTTTTCTACTTTTATATTTCTACTCCTACATGCTTACCCATCAATGTATCTTCAAAAGCAACATCTCCAGTTTAAAATGTACCGTAGGTTTTATTTCACCGATCGATGCATCTTTCATTGTGCTAGGATCCCTGACCCAGCCCCACATTGTTGCACTCCTCCATTCTGATACAAAAATCCATGTTTGTTCTCCCTGCTCCACCATATGGGACAGGAATGTTAATTAGGTAATTTCATTTCCCCTGCCAGCCCGGCCGACGCTTTTACTGTCGTGCCTATTTGCTCCTGTATTTGTCTTGCAGGATGTGTTGGGTGGTTCCTGCAGTCCCGCTCCCTTGAATCAACATGAGAGTCTGCTTGCCTCTCCACCGTGTTATTTTTATGGAAATTTGGATCGATTTTAACTGGCGTGGTGTGGCGGAGCTGTAAAACTTGTTGAGACAATGGTTAAGTCCGACGTGTTTGCTGTTTCCTGGGGTAAAGCTAGAGTCTGTGTGTAAAACCTGGAGGTATAGAGCAGGATGAGGTTAGGTTCTCGGAGCGGCCATTTTGAATGTCTTCAAACATGTTATTTTTATGGAAATTTGGATCGATTTTAACTGGCGTGGTGTGGCGGAGCTGTAAAACTTGTTGAGACATTGGTTAAATCCGACGTGTTTGCTGTTTCCTGGGGTAAGGCTGGAGTCTGTGTGTAAAACCTGGAGGTATAGAGCAGGATGAGGTTAGGTTCTCGGAGCGGCCATTTTGAATGTCTTGAAACATGTTATTTTTATGGAAATTTGGATCGATTTTAACTGGCGTGGTGTGGCGGAGCTGTAAAACTTGTTGAGACATTGGTTAAGTCCGACGTGTTTGCTGTTTCCTGGGGTAAGGCTGGAGAGTAAAACCAGGAGGTATAGAGCAGGATGAGGTTACGTTCTCCGAGCAGCCATTTTGAATGTCATGAGACAATGGTTAAGTCTGGCTTGTTTGCCGTTTCCTGGGGTAAGGCTGGAGTTCGTGTGTAGAACCTGGAGGTATAGAGCAGGATGAGGTTAGGCCCTCTGAGCAGCCATTTTGAATGTCTTGAGACATGTTATTTTTATGGAAATTTGGATCTATTTAACTGGGGTGGTGTGGCGGAGCTGTAAATCTTGTTCAGACAATGTTTAAGTCTGACTTGTTTGCTGTTTCCTGGGGTAAGGCTGGAGAGAAACCAGGGCCTTGTTTTTTAGTCACGATATCCTCTTTGTAAGACCTCTTACAGCTGTCAGTGTACTATAGATAAGACATCTTTGGGGATCGGCCAACGATTATCCCTCAAGGGCACTTAGGCTGCAGCTAGGTGTACTATAGTTAAGACATCTTTAGGGTCACGTGGTTCCAAATGTCTTCCAAAGTGTCTTAGACCTAAGACATTTATGGACATGTCGTACAGAATGCGCAACTTCATTTCCCGTGAGAATTAAGCAATGAAATTTTAACACCAGTAAGGGATACATATAACCTATAATCGTTGTAAATATGGGGAAAATCGGCCAAACCGTTCCGCCGTTATTTGTGTTTGAATTTCGTCATAGCTCTGTGAAATTTTAAAATTGAAATTAAAAGAAAAAATTTAGACATAAACAGGTATCGAACCCCCAAACCTTACATTCTGAGGCTGGTGTTCTAACCACTTCACCACAAGATTTCCGCTCCTTGGCATAAGCTACCCTGAAGCTGGTACTGGGCAGTCTTTGCAGTATAGAACCTGAGACAGTTCTATACTTGTCTTAGACCAGGACATTTTTAGCGGCGATCGAACGTGCCGCGCTGAGACACTGTCTATAGTACAGCCGCCATTTTGTGTCTTCCAAACAGTCTTCCAATCGCAGAGATGTCTTAGGAGATCGTTGGCCGATTATGTCGTGACTGAAAAACAGGGCCCAGGAGGTATAGAGCAGAGTGAGGTTAGTTTCTCTGAACAGCCATTTTGAATGTCTTGAGACAATGGTTAAGTCCGACATGTTTGTTGTTTCCTCGGGTAAGGCTGGAGAGGAAAACCTGGTGTTATAGAGCAGGATGAGGTTAGGTTCTCCAAGCGGCCATCTTGAAAGTTAGAACGAGGCACGAGTCAGCAGGATATTGTTTAGACTGGCCACCACTTCTGTCTCCACTCTGTTCCAACTAAGAGGATTAAATACATAGTAAATGATATTCATAGCTTAACAATTTGATAATGAAACCTAGCTTCATTCTTTACACAAAAGGAAAAAAAAGAAAATTGGGTTCGAAAGTACAAAATAGCACACACTCCAAGGCTGCTCGGGTAAAGGCTTTGTCACTGTTGCAAGTGACAAAGTGAGTTTATCTCTTACCTAGAACAGGAAAAGAGAGTATGTAAACTAGACTCCTACAAAATCAGGCTTTGACTTTGTTTGTAAAATGTAAAAAGTTTGGGTTCTGAATTCCACTAAAATGTGAAGTGTTTTCCCCCCAAATTAAGGAAGGATTTGAAGCTATGCACATTTTTGGGCCAGCATGTTGTCTTAAAAAACATTGTAACCTAAATAAAGCACACACACACCAACAAGGCCGAGCCGCATAACTACACACACCAACATGGCAGAGCCCAGTAACTATAGATACCAACATGACCGAGCCCCGTAACCATACAAACGAACAAGGCTGAGCCCAGTACTATACATGCCAACATGGCCGAGCACCGTAACCACACATGCCAACATGGCCGAGCCCGGTAACCATGCACACCAACATGGCCGAGCCCCGTAACTATACACACTTACATGGCCGAGCCCGGTAACTACACACACAAACATGGCCAAGCCCGGTAACTACACACACCAACATGGCCGAGCCCCGTAACTATACACACTAACATGGCCGAGCCCGGTAACTACACACACCAACATGGCCAAGCCCGGTAACTACACACACCAACATGGCCGAGCACCGTAACTACACACACCAACATGGCCGAGCCCAGTAACTATAGATACCAATATGGCCGAGCCCCGTAACCATACACACCAACATGGCCCAGCCCCTTAACCATACACACCAACATGGCCCAGCCCCTTAACTATACACACCAACATGGCCCAGCCCTGTAACTATACACACCAACATGGCAGAGCCCAGTAACTATAGATACCAACATGGCTGAGCCCCGTAACTATACACACCAACATGGCCGAGCCTGGTAACCATACACACCAACAAGGCCGAGCTCCGTAACTACACACACCAACATGGCCGAGCCTGGTAACCACACACACCAACAAGGCCGAGCCCCGTAACTATACACACCAACATGGCAGAGCCCAGTAACTATAGATACCAACATGGCCGAGCCCCGTAACTATACACACCAACATGGCCGAGCCCCGTAACTATACACACCAACATGGCCGAGCCCCATAACTATACACACCAACATAGCCGAGCACTGTAACCACACCCGCCAACATGGCTGAGCCCCGTAACTATACATAACAACATGGCCGAGCCCTGTAACCATACATGCCAACAATGCCGAGCCCCATAACCACACACGCCAACATGGCCGAGCCTGGTAACTATACACACCAACATGGCCGAGCCCCGTAACTATACATACCAACATGGCCGAGCCCCCTAACCATACATGCCAACATGGCCCAGCCCCATAACTACACAAACCAACATGGCCGAGCCCCGGTAACTATATTAACCAACATGGCCAAGCCCGGTAACTATACACACCAACATGGCCGATCCCCGTAACTACACACACCAACATGGCCGAGCCCTGTAACTATACACACCAACATGAGGGAACCCTGTATTATCTCAACCCTGGTATTTGTGTCTCATATGTTTAACTCGCTCTCCATACCCGACAAGTATTGCAGTCCTTTCTCTATGGTCTATATCCCGTGTCTCGTCCATTCTTTTAGTGTGTACATAGGTGAGATAGATACAGAAAGCAACTCGTTTTGG